>CAKAJI010000346.1:53476-98137 GCA_916610255.1 Lasioglossum lativentre
TTATAATGTATTTTTCAATGATACACTGCATATTACGTTATATTATAAGGTATTTTCAATGATACACTGCATATTACGTATATTATAAGGTATTTTCAATGATACACTGCATATACGTTATATTATAAGGTATTTTCAATGATACACTGCATATTACGTTATATTATAATGTATTTTCAATGATACACTGCATATTACGTTATATTAGAAGGTATTTTCAATGATACACTGCATATTACGTTATATTATAAGGTATTTTCAATGATACACTGCATATTACGTTATATTAGAAGGTATTTTCAATGATACACTGCATATTACGTTATATTATAAGGTATTTTCAATGATACACTGCATATTACGTTATATTAGAAGGTATTTTCAATGATACACTGCATATTACATTATATTATAAGGTATTTTCAATGATACACTGCATATTACGTTATATTATAAGGTATTTTCAATCATACACTGTATATTACGTTATATTATAAGGTATTTTCAATGATACACTGTATATTACGTTATATTATAAGGTATTTTCAATGATACACTGCATATTACGTTATATTACATGGTATTTTCAATGATACACAGCATATTACGTTATATTTTAAGGTATTTTCAATGATACACTGCATACTACGATATATCGTAAGGTATTTTCAATGATACACTGCATATTATGTTATATTATAAGGTATTTTCAATGATACACTGCATATTACGTTATATTATAAGGTATTTTCAATGATACACAGCATATTACGTTATATTTTAAAGTATTTTAATGATACACTGCATACTACGATATATCGTAAGGTTATTTTCAATGATACACTGCATATTACGTCTATATTATAAGGTATTTTCAATGATACACTGCATATTACGTTATATTATAATGTATTTTCAATGATACACTGCATATTACGTTATATTAGAAGGTATTTTCAATGATACACTGCATATTACGTTATATTATAAGGTATTTTCAATCATACACTGTATATTACGTTATATTATAAGGTATTTCAATGATACACTGTATATTACGTTATATTATAAGGTATTTTCAATGATACACTGCATATTACGTTATATTACATGGTATTTTCAATGATACACAGCATATTACGTTATATTTTAAGGTATTTTCAATGATACACTGCATACTACGATATATCGTAAGGTATTTTCAATGATACACTGCATATTATGTTATATTATAAGGTATTTTCAATGATACACTGCATATTACGTAATATTATAAGGTATTTTCAATGATACACAGCATATTACGTTATATTTTAAAGTATTTTAAATGATACACTGCATACTACGATATATCGTAAGGTATTTTCAATGATACACTGCATATTACGTTATATTATAAGGTATTTTCAATGATACACTGCATATTACGTTATATTATAATGTATTTTCAATGATACACTGCATATTACGTTATATTAGAAGGTATTTTCAATGATACACTGCATATTACGTTATATTATATTGTATTTTCAATGATACACAGCATATTACGTTATATTATAAGGTATTTTCAATGATACACTGCATATTACGTTATATTATAAGGTATTTTCAATGATACACTGCATATTACGTTATATTATAAGGTATTTTCAATGATACACTGCATATTACGTTATATTATATAGTATTTTCAATGATACACTGCATATTACGTTATATTATAAGGTATTTTCAATGATACACTGCATATTACGTTATATTATAAGGTATTTTCAATGATACACTGCATATTACGTTACATTATAAGGTATTTTCATTGACACACTGCATATTACGTTATATTATAAGGTATTTTCAATGATACACTGCATATTACGTTATATTATAAGGTATTTTCAATGATAAACTACGATATATTAGAAGGTATTTTCAATGATACACTGCATACTACGATATATCGTAAGGTATTTTCAATGATACACTGCATATTACGTTATATTATAAGGTATTTTCAATGATACACTGCATATTACGTTATATTATAAGGTATTTTCAATGATACACTGCATATTACGTTTATATTATAAGGTATTTTCAATGATACACTGCATATTACGTTATATTAGAAGGTATTTTCAATGATACACTGCATATTACGTTATATTATAAGGTATTTTCAATGATACACTGCATATTACGTTATATTATAAGGTATTTTCAATGATACACTGCATATTACGTTATATTATAAGGTATTTTCAATGATACACTGTATAATACGTTATATTACATGGTATTTTCAATGATACACAGCATATTACGTTATATTTTAAGGTATTTTCAATGATACACTGCATATTACGTTATATTATAAGGTATTTTCAATGATACACTGCATATTACGTTATATTATAAGGTATTTTCAATGATACACTGCATATTACGTTATATTATATGGTATTTTCAATGATACACTGCATATTACGTTATATTATAAGGTATTTTCAATGATACACTGCATATTACGTTTATACTATAAGGTATTTTCAATGATACACTGCATATTACGTTATATTATAAGGTATTTTCAATGATACACTGCATATTACGTTATATTATAAGGTATTTTCAATGATACACTGCATATTACGTTATATTATAAGGTATTTTCAATGATACACTACGATATATTAGAAGGTATTTTCAATGATACACTGCATATTACGTTATATTATAATGTATTTTCAATGATACACTGCATATTACGTTATATTATAAGGTATTTTCAATGATACACTGCATATTACGTTATATTATAAGGTATTTTCAATGATACACTGCATATTACGTTATATTATAAGGTATTTTCAATGATACACTGCATATTACGTTATATTATAATGTATTTTCAATGATACACTGCATATTACGTTATATTAGAAGGTATTTTCAATGATACACTGCATATTACGTTATATTATAAGGTATTTTCAATGATACACTGCATATTACGTTATATTAGAAGGTATTTTCAATGATACACTGCATATTACGTTATATTATAAGGTATTTTCAATGATACACTGCATATTACGTTATATTATAAGGTATTTTCAATCATACACTGTATATTACGTTATATTATAAGGTATTTTCAATGATACACTGTATATTACGTTATATTATAAGGTATTTTCAATGATACACTGCATATTACGTTATATTACATGGTATTTTCAATGATACACAGCATATTACGTTATATTTTAAGGTATTTTCAATGATACACTGCATACTACGATATATCGTAAGGTATTTCAATGATACACTGCATATTATGTTATATTATAAGGTATTTTCAATGATACACTGCATATTACGTTATATTATAAGGTATTTTCAATGATACACAGCATATTACGTTATATTTTAAGGTATTTTAAATGATACACTGCATACTACGATATATCGTAAGGTATTTTCAATGATACACTGCATATTACGTTATATTATAAGGTATTTTCAATGATACACTGCATATTACGTTATATTATAAGGTATTTTCAATGATACACTGCATATTACGTTATATTAGAAGGTATTTTCAATGATACACTGCATATTACGTTATATTATATTGTATTTTCAATGATACACAGCATATTACGTTATATTATAAGGTATTTTCAATGATACACTGCATATTACGTTATATTATAAGGTATTTTCAATGATAAACTGCGACATATTAGAAGGTATTTTCAATGATACACTGCATATTACGTTATATTATAAGGTATTTTCAATGATACACTGTATATTACGTTATATTACATGGTATTTTCTATGTTACACTACATATTACGTTATATTATAAGGTATTTTCAATGATACACTGCATATTACGATATGATATAAGGTATTTTCAATGATACACTGCATATTACGTTATATTGTAAGGTATTTTCAATGATACACTGCATATTACGTTATATTATAAGGTATTTTCAATGATACACTGCATATTACGTTATATTATAAGGTATTTTCAATGATACACTGTATAATACGTTATATTACATGGTATTTTCAATGATACACAGCATATTACGTTATATTTTAAGGTATTTTCAATGATACACTGCATATTACGTTATATTATAAGGTATTTTCAATGATACACTGCATATTACGTTATATTATAAGGTATTTTCAATGATACACTGCATATTACGTTATATTATATGGTATTTTCAATGATACACTGCATATTACGTTATATTATAAGGTATTTTCAATGATACACTGCATATTACGTTATACTATAAGGTATTTTCAATGATACACTGCATATTACGTTATATTATAAGGTATTTTCAATGATACACTGCATATTACGTTATATTATAAGGTATTTTCAATGATACACTGCATATTACGTTATATTATAAGGTATTTTCAATGATACACTGCATATTACGTTATATTATAAGGTATTTTCAATGATACACTGCATATTACGTTATATTATAAGGTATTTTCAATGATACACTGCATATTACGTTATATTAGAAGGTATTTTCAATGATACACTGCATATTACGTTATATTATAAGGTATTTTCAATGATACACTGCATATTACGTTATATTATAAGGTATTTTCAATGATACACTGCATATTACGTTATATTATAAGGTATTTTCAATGATACACTGTATAATACGTTATATTACATGGTATTTTCAATGATACACAGCATATTACGTTATATTTTAAGGTATTTTCAATGATACACTGCATATTACGTTATATTATAAGGTATTTTCAATGATACACTGCATATTACGTTATATTATAAGGTATTTTCAATGATACACTGCATATTACGTTATATTATATGGTATTTTCAATGATACACTGCATATTACGTTATATTATAAGGTATTTTCAATGATACACTGCATATTACGTTATACTATAAGGTATTTTCAATGATACACTGCATATTACGTTATATTATAAGGTATTTTCAATGATACACTGCATATTACGTTATATTATAAGGTATTTTCAATGATACACTGCATATTACGTTATATTATAAGGTATTTTCAATGATACACTACGATATATTAGAAGGTATTTTCAATGATACACTGCATATTACGTTATATTATAATGTATTTTCAATGATACACTGCATATTACGTTATATTATAAGGTATTTTCAATGATACACTGCATATTACGTTATATTATAAGGTATTTTCAATGATACACTGCATATTACGTTATATTATAAGGTATTTTCAATGATACACTGCATATTACGTTATATTATAATGTATTTTCAATGATACACTGCATATTACGTTATATTAGAAGGTATTTTCAATGATACACTGCATATTACGTTATATTATAAGGTATTTTCAATGATACACTGCATATTACGTTATATTATAAGGTATTTTCAATGATACACTGCATATTACGTTATATTATAAGGTATTTTCAATGATACACTGCATATTACGTTATATTATAAGGTATTTTCAATCATACACTGTATATTACGTTATATTATAAGGTATTTTCAATGATACACTGTATATTACGTTATATTATAAGGTATTTTCATTGACACACTGCATATTACGTTATATTATAAGGTATTTTCAATGATACACTGCATATTACGTTATATTATAAGGTATTTTCAATGATAAACTACGATATATTAGAAGGTATTTTCAATGATACACTGCATACTACGATATATCGTAAGGTATTTTCAATGATACACTGCATATTACGTTATATTATAAGGTATTTTCAATGATACACTGCATATTACGTTATATTATAAGGTATTTTCAATGATACACTGCATATTACGTTATATTATAAGGTATTTTCAATGATACACTGCATATTACGTTATATTAGAAGGTATTTTCAATGATACACTGCATATTACGTTATATTATAAGGTATTTTCAATGATACACTGCATATTACGTTATATTATAAGGTATTTTCAATGATACACTGCATATTACGTTATATTATAAGGTATTTTCAATGATACACTGTATAATACGTTATATTACATGGTATTTTCAATGATACACAGCATATTACGTTATATTTTAAGGTATTTTCAATGATACACTGCATATTACGTTATATTATAAGGTATTTTCAATGTTACACTGCATATTACGTTATATTATAAGGTATTTTCAATGATACACTGCATATTACGTTATATTATAAGGTATTTTCAATGATACACTGCATATTACGTTATATTATATGGTATTTTCAATGATACACTGCATATTACGTTATATTATAAGGTATTTTCAATGATACACTGCATATTACGTTATACTATAAGGTATTTTCAATGATACACTGCATATTACGTTATATTATAAGGTATTTTCAATGATACACTGCATATTACGTTATATTATAAGGTATTTTCAATGATACACTGCATATTACGTTATATTATAAGGTATTTTCAATGATACACTACGATATATTAGAAGGTATTTTCAATGATACACTGCATATTACGTTATATTATAATTGTATTTTCAATGATACACTGCATATTACGTTATATTATAAGGTATTTTCAATGATACACTGCATATTACGTTATATTATAAGGTATTTTCAATGATACACTGCATATTACGTTATATTATAAGGTATTTTCAATGATACACTGCATATTACGTTATATTATAATGTATTTTCAATGATACACTGCATATTACGTTATATTAGAAGGTATTTTCAATGATACACTGCATATTACGTTATATTATAAGGTATTTTCAATGATACACTGCATATTACGTTATATTAGAAGGTATTTTCAATGATACACTGCATATTACGTTATATTATAAGGTATTTTCAATGATACACTGCATATTACGTTATATTATAAGGTATTTTCAATCATACACTGTATATTACGTTATATTATAAGGTATTTTCAATGATACACTGTATATTACGTTATATTATAAGGTATTTTCAATGATACACTGCATATTACGTTATATTACATGGTATTTTCAATGATACACAGCATATTACGTTATATTTTAAGGTATTTTCAATGATACACTGCATACTACGATATATCGTAAGGTATTTTCAATGATACACTGCATATTATGTTATATTATAAGGTATTTTCAATGATACACTGCATATTACGTTATATTATAAGGTATTTTCAATGATACACTGCATATTACGTTATATTTTAAAGTATTTTAAATGATACACTGCATACTACGATATATCGTAAGGTATTTTCAATGATACACTGCATATTACGTTATATTATAAGGTATTTTCAATGATACACTGCATATTACGTTATATTATAATGTATTTTCAATGATACACTGCATATTACGTTATATTAGAAGGTATTTTCAATGATACACTGCATATTACGTTATATTATATTGTATTTTCAATGATACACAGCATATTACGTTATATTATAAGGTATTTTCAATGATACACTGCATATTACGTTATATTATAAGGTATTTTCAATGATAAACTGCGACATATTAGAAGGTATTTTCAATGATACACTGCATATTACGTTATATTATAAGGTATTTTCAATGATACACTGTATATTACGTTATATTACATGGTATTTTCTATGTTACACTACATATTACGTTATATTATAAGGTATTTTCAATGATACACTGCATATTACGATATGATATAAGGTATTTTCAATGATACACTGCATATTACGTTATATTTTAAAGTATTTTAAATGATACACTGCATACTACGATATATCGTAAGGTATTTTCAATGATACACTGCATATTACGTTATATTATAAGGTATTTTCAATGATACACTGCATATTACGTTATATTATAATGTATTTTCAATGATACACTGCATATTACGTTATATTAGAAGGTATTTTCAATGATACACTGCATATTACGTTATATTATATTGTATTTTCAATGATACACAGCATATTACGTTATATTATAAGGTATTTTCAATGATACACTGCATATTACGTTATATTATAAGGTATTTTCAATGATACACTGTATATTACGTTATATTACATGGTATTTTCTATGTTACACTACATATTACGTTATATTATAAGGTATTTTCAATGATACACTGCATATTACGATATGATATAAGGTATTTTCAATGATACACTGCATATTACGTTATATTGTAAGGTATTTTCAATGATACACTGCATATTACGTTATATTATAAGGTATTTTCAATGATACACTGCATATTACGTTATATTATAAGGTATTTTCAATGATACACTGTATATTACGTTATATTACATGGTATTTTCAATGATACACAGCATATTACGTTATATTTTAAGGTATTTTCAATGATACACTGCATATTACGTTATATTATAAGGTATTTTCAATGATACACTGCATATTACGTTATATTATAAGGTATTTTCAATGATACACTGCATATTACGTTATATTATATGGTATTTTTCAATGATACACTGCATATTACGTTATATTATAAGGTATTTTCAATGATACACTGCATATTACGTTATACTATAAGGTATTTTCAATGATACACTGCATATTACGTTATATTATAAGGTATTTTCAATGATACACTGCATATTACGTTATATTATAAGGTATTTTCAATGATACACTGCATATTACGATATGATATAAGGTATTTTCAATGATACACTGCATATTACGTTATATTTTAAAGTATTTTAAATGATACACTGCATACTACGATATATCGTAAGGTATTTTCAATGATACACTGCATATTACGTTATATTATAAGGTATTTTCAATGATACACTGCATATTACGTTATATTATAATGTATTTTCAATGATACACTGCATATTACGTTATATTAGAAGGTATTTTCAATGATACACTGCATATTACGTTATATTAGAAGGTATTTTCAATGATACACTGCATATTACGTTATATTATAATTGTATTTTCAATGATACACAGCATATTACGTTATATTATAAGGTATTTTCAATGATACACTGCATATTACGTTATATTATAAGGTATTTTCAATGATACACTGTATATTACGTTATATTACATGGTATTTTCTATGTTACACTACATATTACGTTATATTATAAGGTATTTTCAATGATACACTGCATATTACGATATGATATAAGGTATTTTCAATGATACACTGCATATTACGTTATATGTAAGGTATTTTCAATGATACACTGCATATTACGTTATATTATAAGGTATTTTCAATGATACACTGCATATTACGTTATATTATAAGGTATTTTCAATGATACACTGTATAATACGTTATATTACATGGTATTTTCAATGATACACAGCATATTACGTTATATTTTAAGGTATTTTCAATGATACACTGCATATTACGTTATATTATAAGGTATTTTCAATGATACACTGCATATTACGTTATATTATAAGGTATTTTCAATGATACACTGCATATTACGTTATATTATATGGTATTTTCAATGATACACTGCATATTACGTTATATTATAAGGTATTTTCAATGATACACTGCATATTACGTTATACTATAAGGTATTTTCAATGATACACTGCATATTACGTTATATTATAAGGTATTTTCAATGATACACTGCATATTACGTTATATTATAAGGTATTTTCAATGATACACTGCATATTACGTTATATTATAAGGTATTTTCAATGATACACTACGATATATTAGAAGGTATTTTCAATGATACACTGCATATTACGTTATATTATAATGTATTTTCAATGATACACTGCATATTAAGTTATATTATAATGTATTTTCAATGATACACAGCATATTACGTTATATTATAAGGTATTTTCAATGATACACTGCATATTACGTTATATTATAAGGTATTTTCAATGATAAACTACGACATATTAGAAGGTATTTTCAATGATACACTGCATATTACGTTATATTATATGGTATTTTCAATGATACACTGCATATTACGTTATATTATAAGGTATTTTTCAATGATACACTGCATATTACGTTATATTATAAGGTATTTTCAATGATACACTGCATATTACGTTATATTATATAGTATTTTCAATGATACACTGCATATTACGTTATATTATAAGGTATTTTCAATGATACACTGCATATTACGTTATATTATAAGGTATTTTCAATGATACACTGCATATTACGTTACATTATAAGGTATTTTCATTGACACACTGCATATTACGTTATATTATAAGGTATTTTCAATGATACACTGCATATTACGTTATATTATAAGGTATTTTCAATGATAAACTACGATATATTAGAAGGTATTTTCAATGATACACTGCATACTACGATATATCGTAAGGTATTTTCAATGATACACTGCATATTACGTTATATTATAAGGTATTTTCAATGATACACTGCATATTACGTTATATTATAAGGTATTTTCAATGATACACTGCATATTACGTTATATTATAAGGTATTTTCAATGATACACTGCATATTACGTTATATTAGAAGGTATTTTCAATGATACACTGCATATTACGTTATATTATAAGGTATTTTCAATGATACACTGCATATTACGTTATATTATAAGGTATTTTCAATGATACACTGCATATTACGTTATATTATAAGGTATTTTCAATGATACACTGTATAATACGTTATATTACATGGTATTTTCAATGATACACAGCATATTACGTTATATTTTAAGGTATTTTCAATGATACACTGCATATTACGTTATATTATAAGGTATTTTCAATGTTACACTGCATATTACGTTATATTATAAGGTATTTTCAATGATACACTGCATATTACGTTATATTATATGGTATTTTCAATGATACACTGCATATTACGTTATATTATAAGGTATTTTCAATGATACACTGCATATTACGTTATACTATAAGGTATTTTCAATGATACACTGCATATTACGTTATATTATAAGGTATTTTCAATGATACACTGCATATTACGTTATATTATAAGGTATTTTCAATGATACACTGCATATTACGTTATATTATAAGGTATTTTCAATGATACACTACGATATATTAGAAGGTATTTTCAATGATACACTGCATATTACGTTATATTATAATGTATTTTCAATGATACACTGCATATTACGTTATATTATAAGGTATTTTCAATGATACACTGCATATTACGTTATATTATAAGGTATTTTCAATGATACACTGCATATTACGTTTATATTATAAGGTATTTTCAATGATACACTGCATATTACGTTATATTATAATGTATTTTCAATGATACACTGCATATTACGTTATATTAGAAGGTATTTTCAATGATACACTGCATATTACGTTATATTATAAGGTATTTTCAATGATACACTGCATATTACGTTATATTAGAAGGTATTTTCAATGATACACTGCATATTACATTATATTAGAAGGTATTTTCAATGATACACTGCATATTACGTTATATTATAAGGTATTTTCAATCATACACTGTATATTACGTTATATTATAAGGTATTTTCAATGATACACTGTATATTACGTTATATTATAAGGTATTTTCAATGATACACTGCATATTACGTTATATTACATGGTATTTTCAATGATACACAGCATATTACGTTATATTTTAAGGTATTTTCAATGATACACTGCATACTACGATATATCGTAAGGTATTTTCAATGATACACTGCATATTACGTTATATTATAAGGTATTTTCAATGATACACTGCATATTACGTTATATTATAAGGTATTTTCAATGATACACAGCATATTACGTTATATTTTAAAGTATTTTAAATGATACACTGCATACTACGATATATCGTAAGGTATTTTCAATGATACACTGCATATTACGTTATATTATAAGGTATTTTCAATGATACACTGCATATTACGTTATATTATAATGTATTTTCAATGATACACTGCATATTACGTTATATTAGAAGGTATTTTCAATGATACACTGCATATTACGTTATATTATATTGTATTTTCAATGATACACAGCATATTACGTTATATTATAAGGTATTTTCAATGATACACTGCATATTACGTTATATTATAAGGTATTTTCAATGATACACTGCATATTACGTTATAATTATAAGGTATTTTCAATGATACACTGCATATTACGTTATATTATATAGTATTTTCAATGATACACTGCATATTACGTTATATTATAAGGTATTTTCAATGATACACTGCATATTACGTTATATTATAAGGTATTTTCAATGATACACTGCATATTACGTTACATTATAAGGTATTTTCAATGACACACTGCATATTACGTTATATTATAAGGTATTTTCAATGATACACTGCATATTACGTTATATTATAAGGTATTTTCAATGATAAACTACGATATATTAGAAGGTATTTTCAATGATACACTGCATACTACGATATATCGTAAGGTATTTCAATGATACACTGCATATTACGTTTATATTATAAGGTATTTTCAATGATACACTGCATATTACGTTATATTATAAGGTATTTTCAATGATACACTGCATATTACGTTATATTATAAGGTATTTTCAATGATACACTGCATATTACGTTATATTAGAAGGTATTTTCAATGATACACTGCATATTACGTTATATTATAAGGTATTTTCAATGATACACTGCATATTACGTTATATTATAAGGTATTTTCAATGATACACTGCATATTACGTTATATTATAAGGTATTTTCAATGATACACTGTATAATACGTTATATTACATGGTATTTTCAATGATACACAGCATATTACGTTATATTTTAAGGTATTTTCAATGATACACTGCATATTACGTTATATTATAAGGTATTTTCAATGATACACTGCATATTACGTTATATTATAAGGTATTTTCAATGATACACTGCATATTACGTTATATTATATGGTATTTTCAATGATACACTGCATATTACGTTATATTATAAGGTATTTTCAATGATACACTGCATATTACGTTATACTATAAGGTATTTTCAATGATACACTGCATATTACGTTATATTATAAGGTATTTTCAATGATACACTGCATATTACGTTATATTATAAGGTATTTTCAATGATACACTGCATATTACGTTATATTACATGGTATTTTCAATGATACACAGCATATTACGTTATATTTTAAGGTATTTTCAATGATACACTGCATACTACGATATATCGTAAGGTATTTTCAATGATACACTGCATATTATGTTATATTATAAGGTATTTTCAATGATACACTGCATATTACGTTATATTATAAGGTATTTTCAATGATACACAGCATATTACGTTATATTTTAAAGTATTTTAAATGATACACTGCATACTACGATATATCGTAAGGTATTTTCAATGATACACTGCATATTACGTTATATTATAAGGTATTTTCAATGATACACTGCATATTACGTTATATTATAATGTATTTTCAATGATACACTGCATATTACGTTATATTAGAAGGTATTTTCAATGATACACTGCATATTACGTTATATTATATTGTATTTTCAATGATACACAGCATATTACGTTATATTATAAGGTATTTTCAATGATACACTGCATATTACGTTATATTATAAGGTATTTTCAATGATACACTGCATATTACGTTATATTATAAGGTATTTTCAATGATACACTGCATATTACGTTATATTATATAGTATTTTCAATGATACACTGCATATTACGTTATATTATAAGGTATTTTCAATGATACACTGCATATTACGTTATATTATAAGGTATTTTCAATGATACACTGCATATTACGTTACATTATAAGGTATTTTCATTGACACACTGCATATTACGTTATATTATAAGGTATTTTCAATGATACACTGCATATTACGTTATATTATAAGGTATTTTCAATGATAAACTACGATATATTAGAAGGTATTTTCAATGATACACTGCATACTACGATATATCGTAAGGTATTTTCAATGATACACTGCATATTACGTTATATTATAAGGTATTTTCAATGATACACTGCATATTACGTTATATTATAAGGTATTTTCAATGATACACTGCATATTACGTTATATTATAAGGTATTTTCAATGATACACTGCATATTACGTTATATTAGAAGGTATTTTCAATGATACACTGCATATTACGTTATATTATAAGGTATTTTCAATGATACACTGCATATTACGTTATATTATAAGGTATTTTCAATGATACACTGCATATTACGTTATATTATAAGGTATTTTCAATGATACACTGTATATTACGTTATATTACATGGTATTTTCAATGATACACAGCATATTACGTTATATTTTAAGGTATTTTCAATGATACACTGCATATTACGTTATATTATAAGGTATTTTCAATGATACACTGCATATTACGTTATATTATAAGGTATTTTCAATGATACACTGCATATTACGTTATATTATATGGTATTTTCAATGATACACTGCATATTACGTTATATTATAAGGTATTTTCAATGATACACTGCATATTACGTTATACTATAAGGTATTTTCAATGATACACTGCATATTACGTTATATTATAAGGTATTTTCAATGATACACTGCATATTACGTTATATTATAAGGTATTTTCAATGATACACTGCATATTACGTTATATTATAAGGTATTTTCAATGATACACTACGATATATTAGAAGGTATTTTCAATGATACACTGCATATTACGTTATATTATAATGTATTTTCAATGATACACTGCATATTACGTTATATTATAAGGTATTTTCAATGATACACTGCATATTACGTTATATTATAAGGTATTTTCAATGATACACTGCATATTACGTTATATTATAAGGTATTTTCAATGATACATTGCATATTACGGTATATTATAAGGTATTTTCTATAATAGACTGCATATTACGTTATATTATAAAGTATTTTCAATGATTCACTGCACATTACGAGATGTTATAAGGTATTTTCAATGATACACTGCATATTACGTTATATTATAAGGTATTTTCAGTAATAGACTGTATATTACGTTACATTATAAGGTATTTTCAATGATACACTGTATATTACGTTATATTATAAGGTATTTTCAATGATACACTGCATATTACGTTATATTACATGGTATTTTCAATGATACACAGCATATTACGTTATATTTTAAGGTATTTTCAATGATACACTGCATACTACGATATATCGTAAGGTATTTTCAATGATACACTGCATATTATGTTATATTATAAGGTATTTTCAATGATACACTGCATATTACGTTATATTATAAGGTATTTTCAATGATACACAGCATATTACGTTATATTTTAAAGTATTTTAAATGATACACTGCATACTACGATATATCGTAAGGTATTTTCAATGATACACTGCATATTACGTTATATTATAAGGTATTTTCAATGATACACTGCATATTACGTTATATTATAATGTATTTTCAATGATACACTGCATATTACGTTATATTAGAAGGTATTTTCAATGATACACTGCATATTACGTTATATTATATTGTATTTTCAATGATACACAGCATATTACGTTATATTATAAGGTATTTTCAATGATACACTGCATATTACGTTATATTATAAGGTATTTTCAATGATAAACTGCGACATATTAGAAGGTATTTTCAATGATACACTGCATATTACGTTATATTATAAGGTATTTTCAATGATACACTGTATATTACGTTATATTACATGGTATTTTCTATGTTACACTACATATTACGTTATATTATAAGGTATTTTCAATGATACACTGCATATTACGATATGATATAAGGTATTTTCAATGATACACTGCATATTACGTTATATTGTAAGGTATTTTCAATGATACACTGCATATTACGTTATATTATAAGGTATTTTCAATGATACACTGCATATTACGTTATATTATAAGGTATTTTCAATGATTCACTGCATATTACGTTATATTATAATGTATTTTCAATGACACACTGCATATTACGTTATATTATAAGGTATTTTCAATGATAAACTACGATATATTAGAAGGTATTTTCAATGATACACTCCATACTACGATATATCGTAAGGTATTTTCAATGATACACTGCATATTACGTTATATTATAAGGTATTTTCAATGATACACTGCATATTACGTTATATTATAAGGTATTTTCAATGATACACTGCATATTACGTTATATTATAAGGTATTTTCAATGATACACTGCATATTACGTTATATTATAAGGTATTTTCAATGATAAACTACGACATATTATAAGGAATTTTCAATGATACACTGCATATTACGTTATATTATAAGGTATTTTCAATGATACACTGTATATTACGTTATATTACATGGTATTTTCTATGTTACACTGCATATTACGTTATATTATAAGGTATTTTCAATGATACACTGCATATTACGTTATATTATATGGTATTTTCAATGATACACTGCATATTACGTTATATTATAAGGTATTTTCAATGACACACTGCATATTACGTTATATTATAAGGTATTGTCAATGATACACAGCATATTACGTTATATTATAAGGTATTTTCAATGATACACTGCATATTACGTTATATTATAAGGTATTTTCAATGATACACTGCATATTACGATATGATATAAGGTATTTTCAATGATACACTGCATATTACGTTATATCGTAAGGTATTTTCAATGATACACTGCATATTACGTTACATTATAAGGTATTTTCAATGACACACTGCATATTACGTTATATTATACGGTATTTTCAATGATACACTGCATATTACGTTATATTATAAGGTATTTTCAATGATAAACTACGATATATTAGAAGGTATTTTCAATGATACACTGCATACTACGATATATCGTAAGGTATTTTCAATGATACACTGCATATTACGTTATATTATAAGGTATTTTCAATGATACACTGCATATTACGTTATATTATAAGGTATTTTCAATGATACACTGCATATTACGTTATATTATAAGGTATTTTCAATGATACACTGCATATTACGTTATATTAGAAGGTATTTTCAATGATACACTGCATATTACGTTATATTATAAGGTATTTTCAATGATACACTGCATATTACGTTATATTATAAGGTATTTTCAATGATACACTGCATATTACGATATATTATAAGGTATTTTCAATGATACACTGTATAATACGATATATTACATGGTATTTTCAATGATACACAGCATATTACGTTATATTTTAAGGTATTTTCAATGATACACTGCATACTACGATATATCGTAAGGTATTTTCAATGATACACTGCATATTACGTTACATTATAAGGTATTTTCAATGATACACTGCATATTACGTTATATTATAAGGTATTTTCAATGATACACTGCATATTACGTTACATTATAAGGTATTTTCAATGACACACTGCATATTACGTTATATTATAAGGTATTTTCAATGATACACTGCATATTACGTTATATTATAAGGTATTTTCAATGATAAACTACGATATATTAGAAGGTATTTTCAATGATACACTGCATACTACGATATATCGTAAGGTATTTTCAATGATACACTGCATATTACGTTATATTATAAGGTATTTTCAATGATAGACTGCATATTACGTTATATTATAAGGTATTTTCAATGATTCACTGCATATTACGTTATATTATAAGATATTTTCAATGATACACTGCATATTACGTTATATTATAAGGTATTTTCAATAATAGACTGCATATTACGTTATATTATAAAAAATTTTCATTGATACACTTCATATTACGTTATATTATAAAGTATTTTCAATGATTCACTGCATATTACAGTATATTATAAGGTATTTTCAATGATACACTGCATATTACATTATATTATAAGGTATTTTCAATGATACACTGCATATTACGTTATATTATAAGGTATTTTCAATGATAGACTGCATATTACGTTATATTATAAGGTATGTTCAATGATTCACTGCATATTACGTTATATTATAAGATATTTTCAATGATACACTGCATATTACGTTATATTATAAGGTATTTTCAATGATAGACTGCATATTACGTTATATTATAAGGTATTTTCAATGATTCACTGCATATTACGTTATATTATAAGATATTTTCAATGATACACTGCATATTACGTTATATTATAAGGTATTTTCAATAATAGACTGCATATTACGTTATATTATAAAAAATTTTCATTGATACACTTCATATTACGTTATATTATAAAGTATTTTCAATGATTCACTGCATATTACGTGATATTATAAGGTATTTTCAATGATACACTGCATATTACAGTATATTATAAGTTATTATCAATGATAGACTGCATATTACGTTATATTATATGGTATTTTCAACGATACACTGCATATTACGTTAAATTATAAAGTATTTTCAATGATACACTGCATATTACGTTATATTATAAGGTATTTTCAATGATTGACTGCATATTACAGTATATTATAAGGTATTTTCAATGATACACTGCATATTACATTATATTATAAGGTATTTTCAATGATACACTGCATATTACGTTATACGTTATATTATAAGGTATTTTCAATGATAGACTGCATATTACGTTATATTATAAGGTATTTTCAATGATTCACTGCATATTACGTTATATTATAAGATATTTTCAATGATACACTGCATATTACGTTATATTATAAGGTATTTTCAATAATAGACTGCATATTACGTTATATTATAAAGTATTTTCAATGATTCACTGCATATTACGTGATATTATAAGGTATTTTCAATGATACACTGCATATTACTGTATATTATAAGCTATTTTCAATGATGCACTGCATATTACATTATATTATAAGGTATTTTCAATGATACACTGCATATTACAGTATATTATAAGTTATTTTCAATGATAGACTGCATATTACGTTATATTATAAAGTATTTTCAATGATACACTGCATATTACGTTATATTATAAGGTATTTTCAATGATTGACTGCATATTACGTTATATTATAAGGTATTTTCAATGATTCACTGCATATTACGATATATTATAAGATATTTTCAATGATACAATGCATATTACGTTATATTATAAGGTATTTTCAATAATAGACTGCATATTACCTTATATTATAAAGTATTTTCAATGATACACTGCATATTACGTTATATTATATGGTATTTTCAATGATTGACTGCATATTACAGTATATTATAAGGTATTTTCAATGATACACTGCATATTACATTATATTATAAGGTATTTTCAATGATACACTGCATATTACGTTATATTATAAGGTATTTTCAATGATAGACTGCATATTACGTTATATTATAAGGTATTTTCAATGATTCACTGCATATTACGTTATATTATAAGATATTTCAATGATACACTGCATATTACGTTATATTATAAGGTATTTTCAATAATAGACTGCATATTACGTTATATTATAAAGTATTTTCAATGATTCACTGCATATTACGTGATATTATAAGGTATTTTGAATGATACACTGCATTTTACATTATATTATAAGGAATTTTCAATGATACACTGCATATTACGTTATATTATAAGGTATTTTCAATGATTGACTGCATATTTCGTTATATGATAAGGTATTTTCAACGATACAGTGCATATTATGTTATATTATAAGGTATTTTCAATGATTGACTGCATATTACGTTATATTATAAGGTATTTTCAATGATTCACTGCATATTACGTTATATTATAAGGTATTTTCAATGATTCACTGCATATTACATTATATCATAAAAGTATTTTCAATGTTACACTGCATATTACGTTATATTATAAGGTATTTTCAATGATTCACTGCATATTACGTTATATTATAAGATATTTTCAATGATACACTGCATATTACGTTATATTATAAGGTATTTTCAATAATAGACTGCATATTACGTTATATTATAAAGTATTTTCATTGATACACTTCATATTACGTTATATTATAAAGTATTTTCAATGATTCACTGCATATTACGTGATATTATAAGGTATTTTCAATGATACACTGCATATTACTGTATATTATAAGCTATTTTCAATGATGCACTGCATATTACATTATATTATAAGGTATTTTCAATGATACACTGCATATTACATTATATTATAAGGTATTTTCAATGATACACTGCATATTACGTTATATTATAAGGTATTTTCAATGATAGACTGCATATTACGTTATATTATAAGGTATTTTCAATGATTCACTGCATATTACGTTATATTATAAGATATTTTCAATGATATACTGCATATTACGTTATATTATAAGGTATTTTCAATAATAGACTGCGTATTACGTTATATTATAAAAAATTTTCATTGATACACTTCATATTACGTTATATTATAAGGTATTTTCAATGATTGACTGCATATTACAGTATATTATAAGGTATTTTCAATGATACACTGCATATTACATTATATTATAAGGTATTTTCAATGATACACTGCATATTACGTTATATTATAAGGTATTTTCAATGATAGACTGCATATTACGTTATATTATAAGGTATGTTCAATGATTCACTGCATATTACGTTATATTATAAGATATTTTCAATGATACACTGCATATTACGTTATATTATAAGGTATTTTCAATAATAGACTGCATATTACGTTATATTATAAAGTATTTTCAATGATTCACTGCATATTACGTGATATTATAAGGTATTTTCAATGATACACTGCATATTACTGTATATTATAAGCTATTTTCAATGATTGCACTGCATATTACATTATATTATAAGGTATTTCAATGATACCCTGCATATTACAGTATATTATAAGTTATTTTCATGATAGACTTCATATTACGTTATATATAAAGTATTTCAATGATACACTGCATATTACGTTATATTATAAGGTATTTTCAATGATTGACTGCATATTACGTTATATTATAAGGTATTTTCAATGATTCACTGCATATTACGATATATTATAAGATATTTTCAATGATACAATGCATATTACGTATATTATAAGGTATTTTCAATAATAGACTGCATATTACGTTATATTATAAAGTATTTTCAATGATACACTGCATATTACGTTATATTATAAGGTATTTTCAATGATTGACTGCATATTACAGTATATTATAAGGTATTTTCAATGATACACTGCATATTACATTATATTATAAGGTATTTTCAATGATACACTGCATATTACGTTATATTATAAGTATTTTCAGTGATAGACTGCATATTACGTTATATTATAAGGTATTTTCAATGATTCACTGCATATTACGTTTATATTATAAGATATTCAATGATTCACTGCATATTACGTTATATTATAAGGTATTTTCAATAATAGACTGCATATTACGTTATATTATAAAGTATTTTCAATGATTCACTGCATATTACGTTATATTATAAGGTATTTTCAATGCTAGACGGCGTAATACGTCATATTTATAGGTATTTTCAATAATAGACTCCATATCACGTTAGATTATAACGTATTTTCAATGATACACTGCATATTACATTATATTATATGTCATTTTCAATGAAACACTGCATATTACGTTATATTATAAGGTATTTTCAATGATACACTGCATATTACGTTATATTATCAGGTATTTTCAGTAATAGACTGCATATTACATGATATTATAAAGTATTTTCAATGATAGACTGCATATTACGTTATATTATAAGGTATTTTCAATGATTCACTGCATATTACATTATATTATAAGGAATTTTCAATGATACACTGCATATTACGTTATATTATAAGGTATTTTCAATGATTGACTGTATATTACGTTATATTATAAGGTATTTTCAATGATTCACTGCATATTACGTTATATTATAAGGTATTTTCTATAATAGACTGCATATTACGTTATATTATAAAGTATTTTCAATGATTCACTGCACATTACGTGATGTTATAAGGTATGTTCAATGATACACTGCATATTACTGTATATTATAAGCTATTTTCAATGATGCACTGCATATTTCGTTATATGATAAGGTATTTTCAACGATACAGTGCATATTATGTTATATTATAAGGTATTTTCAATGATTGACTGCATATTACGTTATATTATAAGGTATTTTCATGATTCACTGCATATTACGTTATATTATAAGGTATTTTCAATGATTCACTGCATATTACATTATATCATAAAAGTATTTTCAATGATTCACTGCATATTACGTTATATTATAAGGTATTTTCAATGATTCACTGCATATTACGTTATATTATAAGATATTTTCAATGATACACTGCATATTACGTTATATTATAAGGTATTTTCAATAATAGACTGCATATTACGTTATATTATAAGTTATTTTCATTGATACACTTCATATTACGTTATATTATAAAGTATTTTCAATGATTCACTGCATATTACGTGATATTATAAGGTATTTTCAATGATACACTGCATATTACTGTATATTATAAGCTATTTTCAATGATGCACTGCATATTACATTATATTATAAGGTATTTTCAATGATACACTGCATATTACATTATATTATAAGGTATTTTCAATGATACACTGCATATTACGTTATATTATAAGGTATTTTCAATGATAGACTGCATATTAATTATAAGGTATTTTCAATGATTCACTGCATATTACGTTATATTATAAGATATTTTCAATGATACACTGCATATTACGTTATATTATAAGGTATTTTCAATAATAGACTGCATATTACGTTATATTATAAAGTATTTTCAATGATTCACTGCATATTACGTGATATTATAAGGTATTTTCAATGATACACTGCATATTACTGTATATTATAAGCTATTTTCAATGATGCACTGCATATTACATTATATTATAAGGTATTTTCAATGATACACTGCATATTACGTTATATTATAAGGTATTTTCAATGATAGACTGCATATTACGTTATATTATAAAGTATTTTCAATGATTCACTGCATATTACGTGATATTATAAGGTATTTTCAATGATACACTGCATATTACTGTATATTATAAGCTATTTTCAATGATGCACTGCATATTACGTTATATTATAAGGTATTTTCAATGATAGACTGCATATTACGTTATATTATAAGGTATTTTCAATGATTCACTGCATATTACGTTATATTATAAGATATTTTCAATGATACACTGCATATTACGTTATATTATAAGGTATTTTCAATAATAGACTGCATATTACGTTATATTATAAAGTATTTTCAATGATACACTGCATATTACAGTATATTATAAGTTATTTTCAATGATAGACTGCATATTACGTTATATTCTAAGGTATTTTCATCGATACACTGCATATTACGTTATATTATCAGGTATTTTCAGTAATAGACTGCATATTACATTATATTATAAAGTATTTTCAATGTTACACTGCATATTACGTTATATTATAAGGTATTTTCAATGATTCACTGCATATTACATTATATTATAAGGAATTTTCAATGATACACTGCATATTACGTTATATTATAAGGTATTTTCAATGATTGACTGTATATTACGTTATATTATAAGGTATTTTCAATGATTCACTGCATATTACGTTATATTATAAGGTATTTTCTATAATAGACTGCATATTACGTTATATTATAAAGTATTTTCAATGATTCACTGCACATGACGTGATGTTATAAGGTATGTTCAATGATACACTGCATATTACTGTATATTATAAGCTATTTTCAATGATGCACTGCATATTACATTATATTATAAGGTATTTTCAATGATACACTGCATATTACGTTATATTATAAGGTATTTTCAATGATTGACTGTATATTACGTTATATTATAAGGTATTTTCAATGATTCACTGCATATTACGTTATATTATAAGGTATTTTCTATAATAGACTGCATATTACGTTATATTATAAAGTATTTTCAATGATTCACTGCACATTACGTGATGTTATAAGGTATGTTCAATGATACACTGCATATTACTGTATATTATAAGCTATTTTCAATGATGCACTGCATATTACATTATATTATAAGGTATTTTCAATGATACACTGCATATTACGTTATATTATAAGGTATTTTCAATGATAGACTGCATATTACGTTATATTATAAGGTATTTTCAATGATTCACTGCATATTACGTTATATTATAAGATATTTTCAATGATACACTGCATATTACGTTATATTATAAGGTATTTTCAATAATAGACTGCATATTACGTTATATTCTAAGGTATTTTCAACGATACACTGCATATTACGTTATATTATAAGGTATTTTCAATAATAGACTGCATATTACGTTATATTATAAGGTATTTTCAATGATTCACTGCATTTTACATTATATTATAAGGAATTTTCAATGATACACTGCATATTACGTTATATTATAAGGTATTTTCAATGATAGACTGCATATTACGTTATATTATAAGGTATTTTCAATGATTCACTGCATATTACGTTATATTATAAGATATTTTCAATGATACACTGCATATTACGTTATATTATAAGGTATTTTCAATGATACACTGCATATTACAGTATATTATAAGTTATTTTCAATGATAGACTGCATATTACGTTATATTCTAAGGTATTTTCAACGATACACTGCATGTTACGTTATATTATCAGGTATTTTCAGTAATAGACTGCATATTACATTATATTATAAGGTATGTTCAATGATACACTGCATATTACTGTATATTATAAGCTATTTTCAATGATGCACTGCATATTACATTATATTATAAGGTATTTTCAATGATACACTGCATATTACGTTATATTATAAGGTATTTTCAATGATTGACTGTATATTACGTTATATTATAAAGTATTTTCAATGATTCACTGCATATTACGTGATATTATAAGGTATTTTCAATGATACACTTCATATTACGTTATATTATAAAGTATTTTCAATGATTCACTGCATATTACGTGATATTATAAGGTATTTTCAATGATACACTGCATATTACAGTATATTATAAGTTATTATCAATGATAGACTGCATATTACGTTATATTATATGGTATTTTCAACGATACACTGCATATTACGTTAAATTATAAAGTATTTTCAATGATACACTGCATATTACGTTATATTATAAGGTATTTTCAATGATTGACTGCATATTACAGTATATTATAAGGTATTTTCAATGATACACTGCATATTACATTATATTATAAGGTATTTTCAATGATACACTGCATATTACGTTATATTATAAGGTATTTTCAATGATAGACTGCATATTACGTTATATTATAAGGTATGTTCAATGATTCACAGCATATTACGTTATATTATAAGATATTTTCAATGATACACTGCATATTACGTTATATTATAAGGTATTTTCAATAATAGACTGCATATTACGTTATATTATAAAGTATTTTCAATGATTCACTGCATATTACGTGATATTATAAGGTATTTTCAATGATACACTGCATATTACTGTATATTATAAGCTATTTTCAATGATGCACTGCATATTACATTATATTATAAGGTATTTTCAATGATACACTGCATATTACAGTATATTATAAGTTATTTTCAATGATAGACTTCATATTACGTTATATTATAAAGTATTTTCAATGATACACTGCATATTACGTTATATTATAAGGTATTTTCAATGATTGACTGCATATTACGTTATATTATAAGGTATTTTCAATGATTCACTGCATATTACGATATATTATAAGATATTTTCAATGATACAATGCATATTACGTTATATTATAAGGTATTTTCAATAATAGACTGCATATTACGTTATATTATAAAGTATTTTCAATGATACACTGCATATTACGTTATATTATAAGGTATTTTCAATGATACACAGCATATTACGTTATATTTTAAAGTATTTTAAATGATACACTGCATACTACGATATATCGTAAGGTATTTTCAATGATTCACTGCATATTACGTTATATTATAAGATATTTTCAATGATACACTGCATATTACGTTATATTATAAGGTATTTTCAATAATAGACTGCATATTACGTTATATTATAAAGTATTTTCAATGATACACTGCATATTACAGTATATTATAAGTTATTTTCAATGATAGACTGCATATTACGTTATATTCTAAGGTATTTTCAACGATACACTGCATATTACGTTATATTATCAGGTATTTTCAGTAATAGACTGCATATTACATTATATTATAAAGTATTTTCAATGTTACACTGCATATTACGTTATATTATAAGGTATTTTCAATGATTCACTGCATATTACATTATATTATAAGGAATTTTCAATGATACACTGCATATTACGTTATATTATAAGGTATTTTCAATGATTGACTGTATATTACGTTATATTATAAGGTATTTTCAATGATTCACTGCATATTACGTTATATTATAAGGTATTTTCTATAATAGACTGCATATTACGTTATATTATAAAGTATTTTCAATGATTCACTGCACATTACGTGATGTTATAAGGTATGTTCAATGATACACTGCATATTACTGTATATTATAAGCTATTTTCAATGATGCACTGCATATTTCGTTATATGATAAGGTATTTTCAACGATACAGTGCATATTACGTTATATTATAAGGTATTTTCAATGATTCACTGCATATTACATTATATCATAAAAGTATTTTCAATGTTACACTGCATATTACGTTATATTATAAGGTATTTTCAATGATTCACTGCATATTACGTTATATTATAAGATATTTTCAATGATACACTGCATATTACGTTATATTATAAGGTATTTTCAATAATAGACTGCATATTACGTTATATTATAAAGTATTTTCAATGATTCACTGCATATTACGTGATATTATAAGGTATTTTCAATGATACACTGCATATTACTGTATATTATAAGCTATTTTCAATGATGCACTGCATATTACATTATATTATAAGGTATTTTCAATGATACACTGCATATTACGTTATATTATAAGGTATTTTCAATGATAGACTGCATATTACGTTATATTATAAAGTATTTTCAATGATTCACTGCATATTACGTGATATTATAAGGTATTTTCAATGATACACTGCATATTACTGTATATTATAAGCTATTTTCCATGATGCACTGCATATTACGTTATATTATAAGGTATTTTCAATGATAGACTGCATATTACGTTATATTATAAGGTATTTTCAATGATTCACTGCATATTACGTTATATTATAAGTTATTTTCAATGATAGACTGCATATTACGTTATATTCTAAGGTATTTTCAACGATACACTGCATATTACGTTATATTATAAGGTATTTTCAGTAATAGACTGCATATGACATTATATTATAAAGTATTTTCAATGTTACACTGCATATTACGTTATATTATAAGGTATTTTCAATGATTCACTGCATATTACATTATATTATAAGGAATTTTCAATGATACACTGCATATTACGTTATATTATAAGGTATTTTCAATGATTGACTGTATATTACGTTATATTATAAGGTATTTTCAATGATTCACTGCATATTACGTTATATTATAAGGTATTTTCTATAATAGACTGCATATTACGTTATATTATAAAGTATTTTCAATGATTCACTGCACATTACGTGATGTTATAAGGTATGTTCAATGATACACTGCATATTACTGTATATTATAAGCTATTTTCAATGATGCACTGCATATTACATTATATTATAAGGTATTTTCAATGATACACTGCATATTACGTTATATTATAAGGTATTTTCAATGATTGACTGTATATTACGTTATATTATAAGGTATTTTCAATGATTCACTGCATATTACGTTATATTATAAGGTATTTTCTATAATAGACTGCATATTACGTTATATTATAAAGTATTTTCAATGATTCACTGCACATTACGTGATGTTATAAGGTATGTTCAATGATACACTGCATATTACTGTATATTATAAGCTATTTTCAATGATGCACTGCATATTACATTATATTATAAGGTATTTTCAATGATACACTGCATATTACGTTATATTATAAGGTATTTTCAATGATAGACTGCATATTACGTTATATTATAAGGTATTTTCAATGATTCACTGCATATTACGTTATATTATAAGATATTTTCAAGGATACACTGCATATTACGTTATATTATAAGGTATTTTCAATCATAGACTGCATATTACGTTATATTCTAATTTATTTTCAACGATACACTGCATATTACGTTATATTATAAGGTATTTCCAAAAATAGACTGCATATTACGTTATATTATTAAGTATTTTCAATGATATACTGCATATTACGTTATATTATAAGGTATTTTCAATGATAGACTGCATATTACGTTATATTATAAAGTATTTTCAATGATAGACTGCATATTACGTTATATTATAAGGTATTTTCAATGATTCACTGCATTTTACATTATATTATAAGGAATTTTCAATGATACACTGCATATTACGTTATATTATAAGGTATTTTCAATGATACACTGCATATTACGTTATATTATAAGGTATTTTCAATGATACACTGCATATTACGTTATATTATAAGGTATTTTCAATGATACACTACGATATATTAGAAGGTATTTTCAATGATACACTGCATAATACGTTATATTATAATGTATTTTCAATGATACACTGCATATTACGTTATATTATAATGTATTTTCAATGATACACAGCATATTACGTTATATTATAAGGTATTTTCAATGATACACTGCATATTACGTTATATTATAAGGTATTTTCAATGATAAACTACGACATATTAGAAGGTATTTTCAATGATACACTGCATATTACGTTATATTATATGGTATTTTCAATGATACACTGCATATTACGTTATATTATAAGGTATTTTCAATGATACACTGCATATTACGTTATATTATAAGGTATTTTCAATGATACACTGCATATTACGTTATATTATATAGTATTTTCAATGATACACTGCATATTACGTTATATTATAAGGTATTTTCAATGATACACTGCATATTACGTTATATTATAAGGTATTTTCAATGATACACTGCATATTACGTTACATTATAAGGTATTTTCATTGACACACTGCATATTACGTTATATTATAAGGTATTTTCAATGATACACTGCATATTACGTTATATTATAAGGTATTTTCAATGATAAACTACGATATATTAGAAGGTATTTTCAATGATACACTGCATACTACGATATATCGTAAGGTATTTTCAATGATACACTGCATATTACGTTATATTATAAGGTATTTTCAATGATACACTGCATATTACGTTATATTATAAGGTATTTTCAATGATACACTGCATATTACGTTATATTATAAGGTATTTTCAATGATACACTGCATATTACGTTATATTAGAAGGTATTTTCAATGATACACTGCATATTACGTTATATTATAAGGTATTTTCAATGATACACTGCATATTACGTTATATTAGAAGGTATTTTCAATGATACACTGCATATTACGTTATATTATAAGGTATTTTCAATGATACACTGCATATTACGTTATATTATAAGGTATTTTCAATCATACACTGTATATTACGTTATATTATAAGGTATTTTCAATGATACACTGTATATTACGTTATATTATAAGGTATTTTCAATGATACACTGCATATTACGTTATATTACATGGTATTTTCAATGATACACAGCATATTACGTTATATTTTAAGGTATTTTCAATGATACACTGCATACTACGATATATCGTAAGGTATTTTCAATGATACACTGCATATTACGTTATATTATAAGGTATTTTCAATGATACACTGCATATTACGTTATATTATAAGGTATTTTCAATGATACACAGCATATTACGTTATATTTTAAAGTATTTTAAATGATACACTGCATACTACGATATATCGTAAGGTATTTTCAATGATACACTGCATATTACGTTATATTATAAGGTATTTTCAATGATACACTGCATATTACGTTATATTATAATGTATTTTCAATGATACACTGCATATTACGTTATATTAGAAGGTATTTTCAATGATACACTGCATATTACGTTATATTATATTGTATTTTCAATGATACACAGCATATTACGTTATATTATAAGGTATTTTCAATGATACACTGCATATTACGTTATATTATAAGGTATTTTCAACGATACACTGCATATTACGTTATATTATAAGGTATTTTCAATGATACACTGCATATTACGTTATATTATATAGTATTTTCAATGATACACTGCATATTACGTTATATTATAAGGTATTTTCAATGATACACTGCATATTACGTTATATTATAAGGTATTTTCAATGATACACTGCATATTACGTTACATTATAAGGTATTTTCATTGACACACTGCATATTACGTTATATTATAAGGTATTTTCAATGATACACTGCATATTACGTTATATTATAAGGTATTTTCAATGATAAACTACGATATATTAGAAGGTATTTTCAATGATACACTGCATACTACGATATATCGTAAGGTATTTTCAATGATACACTGCATATTACGTTATATTATAAGGTATTTTCAATGATACACTGCATATTACGTTATATTATAAGGTATTTTCAATGATACACTGCATATTACGTTATATTATAAGGTATTTTCAATGATACACTGCATATTACGTTATATTAGAAGGTATTTTCAATGATACACTGCATATTACGTTATATTAGAAGGTATTTTCAATGATACACTGCATATTACGTTATATTATAAGGTATTTTCAATGATACACTGCATATTACGTTATATTATAAGGTATTTTCAATGATACACTGCATATTACGTTATATTATAAGGTATTTTCAATGATACACTGCATATTACGTTATATTATAAGGTATTTTCAATGATACACTGCATATTACGTTATATTATAATGTATTTTCAATGATACACTGCATATTACGTTATATTAGAAGGTATTTTCAATGATACACTGCATAGTACGTTATATTATAAGGTATTTTCAATGATACACTGCATATTACGTTATATTAGAAGGTATTTTCAATGATACACTGCATATTACGTTATATTATAAGGTATTTTCAATGATACACTGCATATTACGTTATATTATAAGGTATTTTCAATCATACACTGTATATTACGTTATATTATAAGGTATTTTCAATGATACACTGTATATTACGTTATATTATAAGGTATTTTCAATGATACACTGCATATTACGTTATATTACATGGTATTTTCAATGATACACAGCATATTACGTTATATTTTAAGGTATTTTCAATGATACACTGCATACTACGATATATCGTAAGGTATTTTCAATGATACACTGCATATTATGTTATATTATAAGGTATTTTCAATGATACACTGCATATTACGTTATATTATAAGGTATTTTCAATGATACACAGCATATTACGTTATATTTTAAAGTATTTTAAATGATACACTGCATACTACGATATATCGTAAGGTATTTTCAATGATACACTGCATATTACGTTATATTATAAGGTATTTTCAATGATACACTGCATATTACGTTATATTATAATGTATTTTCAATGATACACTGCATATTACGTTATATTAGAAGGTATTTTCAATGATACACTGCATATTACGTTATATTATATTGTATTTTCAATGATACACAGCATATTACGTTATATTATAAGGTATTTTCAATGATACACTGCATATTACGTTATATTATAAGGTATTTTCAATGATAAACTGCGACATATTAGAAGGTATTTTCAATGATACACTGCATATTACGTTATATTATAAGGTATTTTCAATGATACACTGAATATTACGTTATATTACATGGTATTTTCTATGTTACACTGCATATTACGTTATATTATAAGGTATTTTCAATGATACACTGCATATTACGATATGATATAAGGTATTTTCAATGATACACTGCATATTACGTTATATTGTAAGGTATTTTCAATGATACACTGCATATTACGTTATATTATAAGGTATTTTCAATGATACACTGCATATTACGTTATATTATAAGGTATTTTCAATGATTCACTGCATATTACGTTATATTATAATGTATTTTCAATGACACACTGCATATTACGTTATATTATAAGGTATTTTCAATGATAAACTACGATATATTAGAAGGTATTTTCAATGATACACTCCATACTACGATATATCGTAAGGTATTTTCAATGATACACTGCATATTACGTTATATTATATGGTATTTTCAATGATACACTGCATATTACGTTATATTATAAGGTATTTTCAATGACACACTGCATATTACGTTATATTATAAGGTATTGTCAATGATACACAGCATATTACGTTATATTATAAGGTATTTTCAATGATACACTGCATATTACGTTATATTATAAGGTATTTTCAATGATACACTGCATATTACGATATGATATAAGGTATTTTCAATGATACACTGCATATTACGTTATATCGTAAGGTATTTTCAATGATACACTGCATATTACGTTATATTATAAGGTATTTTCAATGATACACTGCATATTACGTTATATTATAAGGTATTTTCAATGATACACTGCATATTACGTTACATTATAAGGTATTTTCAATGACACACTGCATATTACGTTATATTATACGGTATTTTCAATGATACACTGCATATTACGTTATATTATAAGGTATTTTCAATGATAAACTACGATATATTAGAAGGTATTTTCAATGATACACTGCATACTACGATATATCGTAAGGTATTTTCAATGATACACTGCATATTACGTTATATTATAAGGTATTTTCAATGATACACTGCATATTACGTTATATTATAAGGTATTTTCAATGATACACTGCATATTACGTTATATTATAAGGTATTTTCAATGATACACTGCATATTACGTTATATTAGAAGGTATTTTCAATGATACACTGCATATTACGTTATATTATAAGGTATTTTCAATGATACACTGCATATTACGTTATATTATAAGGTATTTTCAATGATACACTGCATATTACGATATATTATAAGGTATTTTCAATGATACACTGTATAATACGTTATATTACATGGTATTTTCAATGATACACAGCATATTACGTTATATTTTAAGGTATTTTCAATGATACACTGCATACTACGATATATCGTAAGGTATTTTCAATGATACACTGCATATTACGTTACATTATAAGGTATTTTCAATGATACACTGCATATTACGTTATATTATAAGGTATTTTCAATGATACACTGCATATTACGTTACATTATAAGGTATTTTCAATGACACACTGCATATTACGTTATATTATAAGGTATTTTCAATGATACACTGCATATTACGTTATATTATAAGGTATTTTCAATGATAAACTACGATATATTAGAAGGTATTTTCAATGATACACTGCATACTACGATATATCGTAAGGTATTTTCAATGATACACTGCATATTACGTTATATTATAAGGTATTTTCAATGATAGACTGCATATTACGTTATATTATAAGGTATTTTCAATGATTCACTGCATATTACGTTATATTATAAGATATTTTCAATGATACACTGCATATTACGTTATATTATAAGGTATTTTCAATAATAGACTGCATATTACGTTATATTATAAAAAATTTTCATTGATACACTTCATATTACGTTATATTATAAAGTATTTTCAATGATTCACTGCATATTACGTGATATTATAAGGTATTTTCAATGATACACTGCATATTACAGTATATTATAAGTTATTATCAATGATAGACTGCATATTACGTTATATTATATGGTATTTTCAACCATACACTGCATATTACGTTATATTATAAGGTATTTTCAATGATACACTGCATATTACGTTATATTATAAGGTATTTTCAATGATTGACTGCATATTACAGTATATTATAAGGTATTTTCAATGATACACTGCATATTACATTATATTATAAGGTATTTTCAATGATACACTGCATATTACGTTATATTATAAGGTATTTTCAATGATAGACTGCATATTACGTTATATTATAAGGTATTTTCAATGATTCACTGCATATTACGTTATATTATAAGATATTTTCAATGATACACTGCATATTACGTTATATTATAAGGTATTTTCAATGATAGACTGCATATTACGTTATATTATAAGGTATTTTCAATGATTCACTGCATATTACGTTATATTATAAGATATTTTCAATGATACACTGCATATTACGTTATATTATAAGGTATTTTCAATAATAGACTGCATATTACGTTATATTATAAAAAATTTTCATTGTTACACTTCATATTACGTTATATTATAAAGTATTTTCAATGATTCACTGCATATTACGTGATATTATAAGGTATTTTCAATGATACACTGCATATTACAGTATATTATAAGTTATTATCAATGATAGACTGCATATTACGTTATATTATATGGTATTTTCAACGATACACTGCATATTACGTTAAATTATAAGGTATTTTCAATGATACACTGCATATTACGTTATATTATAAGGTATTTTCAATGATTGACTGCATATTACAGTATATTATAAGGTATTTTCAATGATACACTGCATATTACATTATATTATAAGGTATTTTCAATGATACACTGCATATTACGTTATATTATAAGGTATTTTCAATGATAGACTGCATATTACGTTATATTATAAGGTATTTTCAATGATTCACTGCATATTACGTTATATTATAAGATATTTTCAATGATACACTGCATATTACGTTATATTATAAGGTATTTTCAATAATAGACTGCATATTACGTTATATTATAAAGTATTTTCAATGATTCACTGCATATTACGTTATATTATAAGGTATTTTCAATGATTGACTGCATATTTCGTTATATGATAAGGTATTTTCAACGATACAGTGCATATTATGTTATATTATAAGGTATTTTCAATGATTGACTGCATATTACGTTATATTATAAGGTATTTTCAATGATTCACTGCATATTACGTTATATTATAAGGTATTTTCAATGATTCACTGCATATTACATTATATCATAAAAGTATTTTCAATGTTACACTGCATATTACGTTATATTATAAGGTATTTTCAATGATTCACTGCATATTACGTTATATTATAAGATATTTTCAATGATACACTGCATATTACGTTATATTATAAGGTATTTTCAATAATAGACTGCATATTACGTTATATTATAAAGTATTTTCATTGATACACTTCATATTACGTTATATTATAAAGTATTTTCAATGATTCACTGCATATTACGTGATATTATAAGGTATTTTCAATGATACACTGCATATTACTGTATATTATAAGCTATTTTCAATGATGCACTGCATATTACATTATATTATAAGGTATTTTCAATGATACACTGCATATTACATTATATTATAAGGTATTTTCAATGATACACTGCATATTACGTTATATTATAAGGTATTTTCAATGATACACTGCATATTACGTTATATTATAAGGTATTTTCAATGATAAACTACGATATATTAGAAGGTATTTTCAATGATACACTGCATACTACGATATATCGTAAGGTATTTTCAATGATACACTGCATATTACGTTATATTATAAGGTATTTTCAATGATACACTGCATATTACGTTATATTATAAGGTATTTTCAATGATACACTGCATATTACGTTATATTATAAGGTATTTTCAATGATACACTGCATATTACGTTATATTAGAAGGTATTTTCAATGATACACTGCATATTACGTTATATTATAAGGTATTTTCAATGATACACTGCATATTACGTTATATTATAAGGTATTTTCAATGATACACTGCATATTACGATATATTATAAGGTATTTTCAATGATACACTGTATAATACGTTATATTACATGGTATTTTCAATGATACACAGCATATTACGTTATATTTTAAGGTATTTTCAATGATACACTGCATACTACGATATATCGTAAGGTATTTTCAATGATACACTGCATATTACGTTACATTATAAGGTATTTTCAATGATACACTGCATATTACGTTATATTATAAGGTATTTTCAATGATACACTGCATATTACGTTACATTATAAGGTATTTTCAATGACACACTGCATATTACGTTATATTATAAGGTATTTTCAATGATACACTGCATATTACGTTATATTATAAGGTATTTTCAATGATAAACTACGATATATTAGAAGGTATTTTCAATGATACACTGCATACTACGATATATCGTAAGGTATTTTCAATGATACACTGCATATTACGTTATATTATAAGGTATTTTCAATGATAGACTGCATATTACGTTATATTATAAGGTATTTTCAATGATTCACTGCATATTACGTTATATTATAAGATATTTTCAATGATACACTGCATATTACGTTATATTATAAGGTATTTTCAATAATAGACTGCATATTACGTTATATTATAAAAAATTTTCATTGATACACTTCATATTACGTTATATTATAAAGTATTTTCAATGATTCACTGCATATTACGTGATATTATAAGGTATTTTCAATGATACACTGCATATTACAGTATATTATAAGTTATTATCAATGATAGACTGCATATTACGTTATATTATATGGTATTTTCAACCATACACTGCATATTACGTTATATTATAAGGTATTTTCAATGATACACTGCATATTACGTTATATTATAAGGTATTTTCAATGATTGACTGCATATTACAGTATATTATAAGGTATTTTCAATGATACACTGCATATTACATTATATTATAAGGTATTTTCAATGATACACTGCATATTACGTTATATTATAAGGTATTTTCAATGATAGACTGCATATTACGTTATATTATAAGGTATTTTCAATGATTCACTGCATATTACGTTATATTATAAGATATTTTCAATGATACACTGCATATTACGTTATATTATAAGGTATTTTCAATGATAGACTGCATATTACGTTATATTATAAGGTATTTTCAATGATTCACTGCATATTACGTTATATTATAAGATATTTTCAATGATACACTGCATATTACGTTATATTATAAGGTATTTTCAATAATAGACTGCATATTACGTTATATTATAAAAAATTTTCATTGTTACACTTCATATTACGTTATATTATAAAGTATTTTCAATGATTCACTGCATATTACGTGATATTATAAGGTATTTTCAATGATACACTGCATATTACAGTATATTATAAGTTATTATCAATGATAGACTGCATATTACGTTATATTATATGGTATTTTCAACGATACACTGCATATTACGTTATATTATAAGGTATTTTCAATGATACACTGCATATTACGTTATATTATAAGGTATTTTCAATGATTGACTGCATATTACAGTATATTATAAGGTATTTTCAATGATACACTGCATATTACATTATATTATAAGGTATTTTCAATGATACACTGCATATTACGTTATATTATAAGGTATTTTCAATGATAGACTGCATATTACGTTATATTATAAGGTATGTTCAATGATTCACTGCATATTACGTTATATTATAAGATATTTTCAATGATACACTGCATATTACGTTATATTATAAGGTATTTTCAATAATAGACTGCATATTACGTTATATTATAAAGTATTTTCAATGATTCACTGCATATTACGTTATATTATAAGGTATTTTCAATGATTGACTGCATATTTCGTTATATGATAAGGTATTTTCAACGATACAGTGCATATTATGTTATATTATAAGGTATTTTCAATGATTGACTGCATATTACGTTATATTATAAGGTATTTTCAATGATTCACTGCATATTACGTTATATTATAAGGTATTTTCAATGATTCACTGCATATTACATTATATCATAAAAGTATTTTCAATGTTACACTGCATATTACGTTATATTATAAGGTATTTTCAATGATTCACTGCATATTACGTTATATTATAAGATATTTTCAATGATACACTGCATATTACGTTATATTATAAGGTATTTTCAATAATAGACTGCATATTACGTTATATTATAAAGTATTTTCATTGATACACTTCATATTACGTTATATTATAAAGTATTTTCAATGATTCACTGCATATTACGTGATATTATAAGGTATTTTCAATGATACACTGCATATTACTGTATATTATAAGCTATTTTCAATGATGCACTGCATATTACATTATATTATAAGGTATTTTCAATGATACACTGCATATTACATTATATTATAAGGTATTTTCAATGATACACTGCATATTACGTTATATTATAAGGTATTTTCAATGATAGACTGCATATTACGTTATATTATAAGGTATTTTCAATGATTCACTGCATATTACGTTATATTATAAGGTATTTTCAATGATACACTGCATATTACGTTATATTATAAGGTATTTTCAATAATAGACTGCGTATTACGTTATATTATAAAAAATTTTCATTGATACACTTCATATTACGTTATATTATAAAGTATTTTCAATGATTCACTGCATATTACGTGATATTATAAGGTATTTTCAATGATACACTGCATATTACAGTATATTATAAGTTATTATCAATGATAGACTGCATATTACGTTATATTATATGGTATTTTCAACGATACACTGCATATTACGTTAAATTATAAAGTATTTTCAATGATACACTGCATATTACGTTATATTATAAGGTATTTTCAATGATTGACTGCATATTACAGTATATTATAAGGTATTTTCAATGATACACTGCATATTACATTATATTATAAGGTATTTTCAATGATACACTGCATATTACGTTATATTATAAGGTATTTTCAATGATAGACTGCATATTACGTTATATTATAAGGTATTTTCAATGATTCACTGCATATTACGTTATATTATAAGATATTTTCAATGATACACTGCATATTACGTTATATTATAAGGTATTTTCAATAATAGACTGCATATTACGTTATATTATAAAGTATTTTCAATGATTCACTGCATATTACGTTATATTATAAGGTATTTTCAATGATACACTGCATATTACTGTATATTATAAGCTATTTTCAATGATGCACTGCATATTACATTATATTATAAGGTATTTTCAATGATACACTGCATATTACAGTATATTATAAGTTATTTTCAATGATAGACTTCATATTACGTTATATTATAAAGTATTTTCAATGATACACTGCATATTACGTTATATTATAAGGTATTTTCAATGATTGACTGCATATTACGTTATATTATAAGGTATTTTCAATGATTCACTGCATATTACGATATATTATAAGATATTTTCAATGATACAATGCATATTACGTTATATTATAAGGTATTTTCAATAATAGACTGCATATTACGTTATATTATAAAGTATTTTCAATGATACACTGCATATTACGTTATATTATAAGGTATTTTCAATGATTGACTGCATATTACAGTATATTATAAGGTATTTTCAATGATACACTGCATATTACATTATATTATAAGGTATTTTCAATGATACACTGCATATTACGTTATATTATAAGGTATTTTCAGTGATAGACTGCATATTACGTTATATTATAAGGTATTTTCAATGATTCACTGCATATTACGTTATATTATAAGATATTTCAATGATACACTGCATATTACGTTATATTATAAGGTATTTTCAATAATAGACTGCATATTACGTTATATTATAAAGTATTTTCAATGATACACTGCATATTACAGTATATTATAAGTTATTTTCAATGATAGACTGCATATTACGTTATATTCTAAGGTATTTTCAACGATACACTGCATATTACGTTATATTATCAGGTATTTTCAGTAATAGACTGCATATTACATTATATTATAAAGTATTTTCAATGTTACACTGCATATTACGTTATATTATAAGGTATTTTCAATGATTCACTGCATATTACATTATATTATAAGGAATTTTCAATGATACACTGCATATTACGTTATATTATAAGGTATTTTCAATGATTGACTGTATATTACGTTATATTATAAGGTATTTTCAATGATTCACTGCATATTACGTTATATTATAAGATATTTTCTATAATAGACTGCATATTACGTTATATTATAAAGTATTTTCAATGATTCACTGCACATTACGTGATGTTATAAGGTATGTTCAATGATACACTGCATATTACTGTATATTATAAGCTATTTTCAATGATGCACTGCATATTTCGTTATATGATAAGGTATTTTCAACGATACAGTGCATATTATGTTATATTATAAGGTATTTTCAATGATTGACTGCATATTACGTTATATTATAAGGTATTTTCAATGATTCACTGCATATTACGTTATATTATAAGGTATTTTCAATGATTCACTGCATATTACATTATATCATAAAAGTATTTTCAATGTTACACTGCATATTACGTTATATTATAAGGTATTTTCAATGATTCACTGCATATTACGTTATATTATAAGATATTTTCAATGATACACTGCATATTACGTTATATTATAAGGTATTTTCAATAATAGACTGCATATTACGTTATATTATAAAGTATTTTCATTGATACACTTCATATTACGTTATATTATAAAGTATTTTCAATGATTCACTGCATATTACGTGATATTATAAGGTATTTTCAATGATACACTGCATATTACTCTATATTATAAGCTATTTTCAATGATGCACTGCATATTACATTATATTATAAGGTATTTTCAATGATACACTGCATATTACATTATATTATAAGGTATTTTCAATGATACACTGCATATTACGTTATATTATAAGGTATTTTCAATGATAGACTGCATATTACGTTATATTATAAGGTATTTTCAATGATTCACTGCATATTACGTTATATTATAAGATATTTTCAATGATACACTGCATATTACGTTATATTATAAGCTATTTTCAATAATAGACTGCATATTACGTTATATTATAAAGTATTTTCAATGATTCACTGCATATTACGTGATATTATAAGGTATTTTCAATGATACACTGCATATTACTGTATATTATAAGCTATTTTCAATGATGCACTGCATATTACATTATATTATAAGGTATTTTCAATGATACACTGCATATTACGTTATATTATAAGGTATTTTCAATGATTCACTGCATATTACGTTATATTATAAGATATTTTCAATGATACACTGCATATTACGTTATATTATAAGGTATTTTCAATAATAGACTGCATATTACGTTATATTATAAAGTATTTTCAATGATACACTGCATATTACAGTATATTATAAGTTATTTTCAATGATAGACTGCATATTACGTTATATTCTAAGGTATTTTCAACGATACACTGCATATTACGTTATATTATCAGGTAATATTCAGTAATAGACTGCATATTACATTATATTATAAAGTATTTTCAATGTTACACTGCATATTACGTTATATTATAAGGTATTTTCAATGATTCACTGCATATTACATTATATTATAAGGAATTTTCAATGATACACTGCATATTACGTTATATTATAAGGTATTTTCAATGATTGACTGTATATTACGTTATATTATAAGGTATTTTCAATGATTCACTGCATATTACGTTATATTATAAGGTATTTTCTATAATAGACTGCATATTACGTTATATTATAAAGTATTTTCAATGATTCACTGCACATGACGTGATGTTATAAGGTATGTTCAATGATACACTGCATATTACTGTATATTATAAGCTATTTTCAATGATGCACTGCATATTACATTATATTATAAGGTTTTTTCAATGATACACTGCATATTACGTTATATTATAAGGTATTTTCAATGATTGACTGTATATTACGTTATATTATAAGGTATTTTCAATGATTCACTGCATATTACGTTATATTATAAGGTATTTTCTATAATAGACTGCATATTACGTTATATTATAAAGTATTTTCAATGATTCACTGCACATTACGTGATGTTATAAGGTATGTTCAATGATACACTGCATATTACTGTATATTATAAGCTATTTTCAATGATGCACTGCATATTACATTATATTATAAGGTATTTTCAATGATACACTGCATATTACGTTATATTATAAGGTATTTTCAATGATAGACTGCATATTACGTTATATTATAAGGTATTTTCAATGATTCACTGCATATTACGTTATATTATAAGATATTTTCAAGGATACACTGCATATTACGTTATATTATAAGGTATTTTCAATCATAGACTGCATATTACGTTATATTCTAAGGTATTTTCAACGATACACTGCATATTACGTTATATTATAAGGTATTTCCAAAAATAGACTGCATATTACGTTATATTATTAAGTATTTTCAATGATATACTGCATATTACGTTATATTATAAGGTATTTTCAATGATAGACTGCATATTACGTTATATTATAAAGTATTTTCAATGATAGACTGCATATTACGTTATATTATAAGGTATTTTCAATGATTCACTGCATTTTACATTATATTATAAGGAATTTTCAATGATACACTGCATATTACGTTATATTATAAGGTATTTTCAATGATAGACTGCATATTACGTTATATTATAAGGTATTTTCAATGATTCACTGCATATAACGTTATATTATAAGATATTTTCAATGATACACTGCATATTACGTTATATTATAAGGTATTTTCAATAATAGACTGCATATTACGTTATATTATAAAGTATTTTCAATGATACACTGCATATTACGTTATATTATAAGGTATTTTCAATAATAGACTGCATATTACGTTATATTATAAAGTATTTTCATTGATACACTTCATATTACGTTATATTATAAAGTATTTTCAATGATTCACTGCATATTACGTGATATTATAAGGTATTTTCAATGATACACTGCATATTACTGTATATTATAAGCTATTTTCAATGATGCACTGCATATTACATTATATTATAAGGTATTTTCAATGATACACTGCATATTACATTATATTATAAGGTATTTTCAATGATACACTGCATATTACGTTATATTATAAGGTATTTTCAATGATACACTGCATATTACGTTATATTATAAGGTATTTTCAATGATAAACTACGATATATTAGAAGGTATTTTCAATGATACACTGCATACTACGATATATCGTAAGGTATTTTCAATGATACACTGCATATTACGTTATATTATAAGGTATTTTCAATGATACACTGCATATTACGTTATATTATAAGGTATTTTCAATGATACACTGCATATTACGTTATATTATAAGGTATTTTCAATGATACACTGCATATTACGTTATATTAGAAGGTATTTTCAATGATACACTGCATATTACGTTATATTATAAGGTATTTTCAATGATACACTGCATATTACGTTATATTATAAGGTATTTTCAATGATACACTGCATATTACGATATATTATAAGGTATTTTCAATGATACACTGTATAATACGTTATATTACATGGTATTTTCAATGATACACAGCATATTACGTTATATTTTAAGGTATTTTCAATGATACACTGCATACTACGATATATCGTAAGGTATTTTCAATGATACACTGCATATTACGTTACATTATAAGGTATTTTCAATGATACACTGCATATTACGTTATATTATAAGGTATTTTCAATGATACACTGCATATTACGTTACATTATAAGGTATTTTCAATGACACACTGCATATTACGTTATATTATAAGGTATTTTCAATGATACACTGCATATTACGTTATATTATAAGGTATTTTCAATGATAAACTACGATATATTAGAAGGTATTTTCAATGATACACTGCATACTACGATATATCGTAAGGTATTTTCAATGATACACTGCATATTACGTTATATTATAAGGTATTTTCAATGATAGACTGCATATTACGTTATATTATAAGGTATTTTCAATGATTCACTGCATATTACGTTATATTATAAGATATTTTCAATGATACACTGCATATTACGTTATAATTATAAGGTATTTTCAATAATAGACTGCATATTACGTTATATTATAAAAAATTTTCATTG
>CAKAJI010000347.1:0-94713 GCA_916610255.1 Lasioglossum lativentre
ATGATATAACGTAATATGCAGTGTATCATTGAAAATACCTTATAATATATGGTAATTTGTAGTGTATCAATGAAAATACCTTATAATATAACGTAATATGCAGTGTATCATTGAAAATACCATATAATATATCGTAATATGTAGTTTATCATTGAAAACACGTTATAATATAACGTAATATGCAGTGTATCATTGAAAATACCATATAATATACGTTATATGCCGTGTATCATTGAAAATACCTTATAATAAAACGTAATATGCAGTGTATCATTGAAAATACCTTGGAATATATGGTAATTCTAGTCTATCAATGAAAATACCTTATAATACAACGTAATATGCAGTGTATCATTGAAAATACCTTATAATATATCGTAATTTGTAGTGTATCATTGAAAATACCATATAGTATAACGTAATATGCAGTGCATCATTGAAAATACCTTATAATATAACGTAATATGCACTGTATCATTGAAAATACCTTATAATATAACGTAATATGAAGTGTATCATTGAAAATACTTTATGATATAACGTAATATGCAGTGTATCATTGAAAATACCTTATAATATAACGTAATATGCAGTGTATCATTGAAAATGCCTTATGATATAACGTAATATGCACTGTATCATTGAAAATACCTTATAATATAACGTAATATGCAGTGTATCATTGAAAATACCCTATAATATATCGTAATTTGTAGTGTATCATTAAAAATACCTTATAATATAACGTAATATGCAGTGTATCATTGAAAATACCTTATAAAATATAGTAGTTTATCATTGAAAACATCTTATAATATAACGTAATATGCACTTTATCATTGAAAATACCTTATGATATAACGTAATATGCAGTGTATCATTGAAAATACCTTATAATATATGGTAATTTGAACTGTATCAATCAAAATACCTTCTAATATATCGTAATATGCAGTGTATCATCGAAAATACCTTATAATATATCGTAATTTGTAGTGTATCATTGAAAATACCTTATAATATAACGTAATATGCAATGTATCATTGAAAATACCTTATAATATAACGTAATATGCCGTGTATCATTGAAAATACCTTATGATATAACGTAATATGCAGTGTATCATTGAAAATACCTTATAATATAACGTACTATGCAGTGTATCATTGAAAATACCTTATGATATAACGTAATATGCAGTGTATCATTGAAAGTACCTTATGATATAACGTAATATGCAGTGTATCATTGAAAATACCTTATAATATATGGTAATTTGTAATGTATCAACGAAAATTCCTTATAATATAATGTAATATGCAGTGTATCATTGAAAATACCATATAATATATCGTAATATGTAGTTTATCATTGAAAATACGTTATAATATAACGTAATATGCAGTGTATCATTGAAAATACCATATAATATAACGTAATATGCAGTGTATCATTGAAAATACCTTATAATATAACGTAATATGCAGTGTATCATTGAAAATACCATATAATATATCGTAATATATAGTTTATCATTGAAAATACTTTATAATATAACGTAATATGCAGTGTATCATTGAAAATATCATATAATATAACGTAATATGCAGTGAATCATTGAAAATACCTTATAATAAAACGTAATATGCAGTGTATCATTGAAAATACCTTAGAATATATGGTAATTCTAGTCTATCAATGAAAAAACCTTATAATAAAACGTAATATGCTGTGTATCATTGAAAATACCTTAGAATATATGGTAATTCTAGTCTATCAATGAAAATACCTTATAATACAACGTAATATAAAGTGTATCATTGAAAATACCTTATAATATATCGTAATTTGTAGTGTATCATTGAAAATACCATATAGTATAACGTAATATGCAGTGCATCATTGAAAATACCTTATAATATATAGTAGTTTATCATTGAAAACATCTTATAATATAACGTAATATGCAGTGTATCATTGAAGATACATTATGATATAACGTAATATGCAGTGTATCATTGAAAATACCATATAATATATCGTAATATGTAGTTTATCATTGAAAATACGTTATAATATAACGTAATATGCAGTGTATCATTGAAAATACCATATAATATAACGTAATATGCCGTGTATCATTGAAAATACCTTATAATAAAACGTAATATGCAGTGTATCATTGAAAATACCTTGGAATATATGGTAATTCTAGTCTATCAATGAAAATACCTTATAATACAACGTAATATGCAGTGTATCATTGAAAATACCATATAATATATCGTAATATATAGTTTATCATTGAAAATACTTTATAATATAACGTAATATGCAGTGTATCATTGAAAATACCTTATAATATATCGTAATTTGTAGTGTATCATTAAAAATACCTTGTAATATAACGTAATATGCAGTGTATCATTGAAAATACCTCATAATATAACGTAATATGCAGTGTATCATTGAAAACATCTTATAATATAACGTAATATGCAGTGTATCATTGAAAATACCTTATAATATAACGTAATATGGAGTGTATCATTGAAAATACCTTATGATATAATGTAATATGCAGTGTATCATTGAAAATACCTTATAATATATGGTAATTTGTAGTGTATCAATGAAAATACCTTATAATATAACGTAATATGCAGTGTATCATTGAAAATACCATATAATATATCGTAATATATAGTTTATCATTGAAAATACTTTATAATATAACGTAATATGCAGTGTATCATTGAAAATGTCATATAATATAACGTAATATGCAGTGAATCATTGAAAATACCTTATAATAAAACGTAATATGCAGTGTATCATTGAAAATACCTTAGAATATATGGTAATTCTAGTCTATCAATGAAAAAACCTTATAATACAACGTAATATGCAGTGTATCATTGAAAATACCTTATAATATATCGTAATTTGTAGTGTATCATTGAAAATACCATATAGTATAACGTAATATGCAGTGCATCATTGAAAATACCTTATAATATAACGTAATATGTAGTGTATCATTGAAAATACCTTATAATATAACGTAATATGCAGTGTATCATTGAAAATACCTTATAATAAAACGTAATATGCAGTGTATCATTGAAAATACCTTAGAATATATGGTAATTCTAGTCTATCAATGAAAATACTTTATAATACAACGTAATATGCAGTGTATCATTGAAAATACCTTATAATATATCGTAATTTGTAGTGTATCATTGAAAATACCATATAGTATAACGTAATATGCAGTGCATCATTGAAAATACCTTATAATATATAGCAGATTATCATTGAAAACATCTTATAATATAACGTAATATGCAGTGTATCATTGAAGATACATTATGATATAACGTAATATGCAGTGTATCATTGAAAATACCATATAGTATAACGTAATATGCAGTGCATCATTGAAAATACCTTATAATATATAGTAGTTTATCATTGAAAACATCTTATAATATAACGTAATATGCAGTGTATCATTGAAGATACATTATGATATAACGTAATATGCAGTATATCATTGAAAATACCTTATAATATATGGTAATTTGAACTGTATCAATCAAAATACCTTCTAATATATCGTAATATGCAGTGTATCATCGAAAATACCTTATAATATATCGTAATTTTTTAGTGTATCATTGAAAATACCTAATAATATAATGTAATATGCAGTGTATCATTGAAAATACCTTATAATAAAACGTAATATGCAGTGTATCATTGAAAATACCTTATGATAGAACGTAATATGCAGTGTATCATTGAAAATACCTTATAATAAAACGTAATATGCTGTGTATCATTGAAAATACCTTATGATATAATGTAATATGCAGTGTATCATTGAAAATACCTTATAATATATGGTAATTTGTAGTGTATCAATGAAAATACCTTATAATACAACGTAATATGCAGTGTATCATTGTAAATACCTTATAATATAACGTAATATGCAGTGTATCATTGAAAATACCTTATGATATAATGTAATATGCAGTGTATCATTGAAAATACCTTATAATATATGGTAATTTGTAGTGTATCAATGAAAATACGTTATAATATAACGTAATATGCAGTGTATCATTGAAAATACCATATAATATAACGTAATATGACGTGTATCATTGAAAATACCTTATAATAAAACGTAATATGCAGTGTATCATTGAAGATACATTATGATATAACGTAATATGCAGTGTATCATTGAAAATACCATATAATATATCGTAATATGTAGTTTATCATTGAAAATACGTTATAATATAACGTAATATGCAGTGTATCATTGAAAATACCATATAATATAACGTAATATGACGTGTATCATTGAAAATACCTTATAATAAAACGTAATATGCAGTGTATCATTGAAAATACCTTGGAATATATGGTAATTCTAGTCTATCAATGAAAATACCTTATAATACAACGTAATATGCAGTGTATCATTGAAAATACCTTATAATATATCGTAATTTGTAGTGTATCATTGAAAATACCATATAGTATAACGTAATATGCAGTGCATCATTGAAAATACCTTATAATATATAGTAGTTTATCATTGAAAACATCTTATAATATAACGTAATATGCAGTGTATCATTGAAGATACATTATGATATAACGTAATATGCAGTATATCATTGAAAATACCTTATAATATATGGTAATTTGAACTGTATCAATCAAAATACCTTCTAATATATCGTAATATGCAGTGTATCATCGAAAATACCTTATAATATATCGTAATTTTTTAGTGTATCATTGAAAATACCTAATAATATAATGTAATATGCAGTGTATCATTGAAAATACCTTATAATAAAACGTAATATGCAGTGTATCATTGAAAATACCTTATGATAGAACGTAATATGCAGTGTATCATTGAAAATACCTTATAATAAAACGTAATATGCTGTGTATCATTGAAAATACCTTATGATATAATGTAATATGCAGTGTATCATTGAAAATACCTTATAATATATGGTAATTTGTAGTGTATCAATGAAAATACCTTATAATACAACGTAATATGCAGTGTATCATTGTAAATACCTTATAATATAACGTAATATGCAGTGTATCATTGAAAATACCTTATGATATAATGTAATATGCAGTGTATCATTGAAGATACATTATGATATAACGTAATATGCAGTGTATCATTGAAAATACCATATAATATATCGTAATATGTAGTTTATCATTGAAAATACGTTATAATATAACGTAATATGCAGTGTATCATTGAAAATACCATATAATATAACGTAATATGACGTGTATCATTGAAAATACCTTATAATAAAACGTAATATGCAGTGTATCATTGAAAATACCTTGGAATATATGGTAATTCTAGTCTATCAATGAAAATACCTTATAATACAACGTAATATGCAGTGTATCATTGAAAATACCTTATAATATATCGTAATTTGTAGTGTATCATTGAAAATACCATATAGTATAACGTAATATGCAGTGCATCATTGAAAATACCTTATAATATAACGTAATATGCACTGTATCATTGAAAATACCTTATAATATAACGTAATATGCAGTGTATCATTGAAAATGCTTTATGATATAACGTAATATGCAGTGTATCATTGAAAATACCTTATAATAAAACGTAATATGCAGTGTATCATTGAAAATACCTTAGAATATATGGTAATTCTAGTCTATCAATGAAAATACCTTATATTACAACGTAATATGCAGTGTATCATTGAAAATACCTTATAATAAAACGTAATATGCACTGTATCATTGAAAATACCTTATAATATAACGTAATATGCAGTGTATCATTGAAAATACCTTATAATATAACGTAATATGCAGTGTATCATTGAAAATACCTTATAATAAAACGTAATATGCAGTGTATCATTGAAAATACCTTAGAATATATGGTAATTCTAGTCTATCAATGAAAATACCTTATAATACAACGTAATATGCAGTGTATCATTGAAAATACCTTATAATATATCGTAATTTGTAGTGTATCATTGAAAATACCATATAGTATAACGTAATATGCAGTGCATTATTGAAAATACCTTATAATATATAGTAGTTTATCATTGAAAACATCTTATAATATAACGTAATATGCAGTGTATCATTGAAGATACATTATGATATAACGTAATATGCAGTATATCATTGAAAATACCTTATAATATATGGTAATTTGAACTGTATCAATCAAAATCCCTTCTAATATATCGTAATATGCAGTGTATCATCGAAAATACCTTATAATATATCGTAATTTTTTAGTGTATCATTGAAAATACCTAATAATATAATGTAATATGCAGTGTATCATTGAAAATACCTTATAATAAAACGTAATATGCAGTGTATCATTGAAAATACCTTATGATAGAACGTAATATGCAGTGTATCATTGAAAATACCTTATAATAAAACGTAATATGCTGTGTATCATTGAAAATACCTTATGATATAATGTAATATGCAGTGTATCATTGAAAATACCTTATAATATATGGTAATTTGTAGTGTATCAATGAAAATACCTTATAATACAACGTAATATGCAGTGTATCATTGTAAATACCTTATAATATAACGTAATATGCAGTGTATCATTGAAAATACCTTATGATATAATGTAATATGCAGTGTATCATTGAAAATACCTTATAATATATGGTAATTTGTAGTGTATCAATGAAAATACCTTATAATACAACGTAATATGCAGTGTATCATTGTAAATACCTTATAATATAACGTAATATGACGTGTATCATTGAAAATACCTTATAATAAAACTTAATATGCAGTGTATCATTGAAGATACATTATGATATAACGTAATATGCAGTGTATCATTGAAAATACCATATAATATATCGTAATATGTAGTTTATCATTGAAAATACGTTATAATATAACGTAATATGCAGTGTATCATTGAAAATACCATATAATATAACGTAATATGACGTGTATCATTGAAAATACCTTATAATAAAACGTAATATGCAGTGTATCATTGAAAATACCTTGGAATATATGGTAATTTGAACTGTATCAATCAAAATCCCTTCTAATATATCGTAATATGCAGTGTATCATCGAAAATACCTTATAATATATCGTAATTTTTTAGTGTATCATTGAAAATACCTAATAATATAATGTAATATGCAGTGTATCATTGAAAATACCTTATAATAAAACGTAATATGCAGTGTATCATTGAAAATACCTTATGATAGAACGTAATATGCAGTGTATCATTGAAAATACCTTATAATAAAACGTAATATGCTGTGTATCATTGAAAATACCTTATGATATAATGTAATATGCAGTGTATCATTGAAAATACCTTATAATATATGGTAATTTGTAGTGTATCAATGAAAATACCTTATAATACAACGTAATATGCAGTGTATCATTGTAAATACCTTATAATATAACGTAATATGCAGTGTATCATTGAAAATACCTTATGATATAATGTAATATGCAGTGTATCATTGAAAATACCTTATAATATATGGTAATTTGTAGTGTATCAATGAAAATACCTTATAATACAACGTAATATGCAGTGTATCATTGTAAATACCTTATAATATAACGTAATATGACGTGTATCATTGAAAATACCTTATAATAAAACTTAATATGCAGTGTATCATTGAAGATACATTATGATATAACGTAATATGCAGTGTATCATTGAAAATACCATATAATATATCGTAATATGTAGTTTATCATTGAAAATACGTTATAATATAACGTAATATGCAGTGTATCATTGAAAATACCATATAATATAACGTAATATGACGTGTATCATTGAAAATACCTTATAATAAAACGTAATATGCAGTGTATCATTGAAAATACCTTGGAATATATGGTAATTCTAGTCTATCAATGAAAATACCTTATAATACAACGTAATATGCAGTGTATCATTGAAAATACCTTATAATATATCGTAATTTGTAGTGTATCATTGAAAATACCATATAGTATAACGTAATATGCAGTGCATCATTGAAAATACCTTATAATATAACGTAATATGCACTGTATCATTGAAAATACCTTATAATATAACGTAATATGCAGTGTATCATTGAAAATGCTTTATGATATAACGTAATATGCAGTGTATCATTGAAAATACCTTATAATAAAACGTAATATGCAGTGTATCATTGAAAATACCTTAGAATATATGGTAATTCTAGTCTATCAATGAAAATACCTTATAATACAACGTAATATGCAGTGTATCATTGAAAATACCTTATAATATAACGTAATATGCACTGTATCATTGAAAATACCTTATAATATAACGTAATATGCAGTGTATCATTGAAAATACCTTATAATATAACGTAATATGCAGTGTATCATTGAAAATACCTTATAATAAAACGTAATATGCAGTGTATCATTGAAAATACCTTAGAATATATGGTAATTCTAGTCTATCAATGAAAATACCTTATAATACAACGTAATATGCAGTGTATCATTGAAAATACCTTATAATATATCGTAATTTGTAGTGTATCATTGAAAATACCATATAGTATAACGTAATATGCAGTGCATTATTGAAAATACCTTATAATATATAGTAGTTTATCATTGAAAACATCTTATAATATAACGTAATATGCAGTGTATCATTGAAGATACATTATGATATAACGTAATATGCAGTATATCATTGAAAATACCTTATAATATATGGTAATTTGAACTGTATCAATCAAAATCCCTTCTAATATATCGTAATATGCAGTGTATCATCGAAAATACCTTATAATATATCGTAATTTTTTAGTGTATCATTGAAAATACCTAATAATATAATGTAATATGCAGTGTATCATTGAAAATACCTTATAATAAAACGTAATATGCAGTGTATCATTGAAAATACCTTATAATATAACGTAATATGCAGTGTATCATTGAAAATACCTTATAATATAACGTAATATGCAGTGTATCATTGAAAATACCATATAATATATCGTAATTTGTAGTGTATCATTGAAAACACCTTATAATATAACGTAATATGCAGTGTATCACTGAAGATACATTATGATATAGCGTAATATGCAGTATATCATTGAAAATACCTTATAATATATGGTAATTTGAACTGTATCAATCAAAATACCTTCTAATATATCGTAATATGCAGTGTATCATCGAAAATACCTTATAATATATCGTAATTTTTTAGTGTATCATTGAAAATACCTAATAATATAATGTAATATGCAGTGTATCATTGAAAATACCTTATAATAAAACGTAATATGCAGTGTATCGTTGAAAATACCTTATAATATAACGTAATATGCAGTGTATCATTGCAAGTACCTTATGATATAACGTAATATGCAGTGTATCATTGAAAATACCTTATAATATATGGTAATTTGTAATGTATCAACGAAAATACCTTATAATATAATGTAATATGCAGTGTATCATTGAAAATACCATATAATATATCGTAATATGTAGTTTATCATTGAAAATACGTTATAATATAACGTAATATGCAGTGTATCATTGAAAATACCATATAATATAACGTAATATGCCGTGTATCATTGAAAATACCTTATAATAAAACGTAATATGCAGTGTATCATTGAAAATACCTTGGAATAAAACGTAATATGCAGTGTATCATTGAAAATACCTTAGAATATATGGTAATTCTAGTCTATCAATGAAAAAACCTTATAATACAACGTAATATGCAGTGTATCATTGAAAATACCTTATAATATATCGTAATTTGTAGTGTATCATTGAAAATACCATATAGTATAACGTAATATGCAGTGCATCATTGAAAATACCTTATAATATAACGTAATATGCAGTGTATCATTGAAAATACCTTGTAATATTACGTAATATGCAGTGTATCATTGAAAATACCTTATGATATAACGTAATATGCAGTGTATCATTGAAAATACCTTATAATATAACGTAACATGCAGTGTATCATTGAAAATACCTTATAATATAACGTAATATGCAGTGTATCATTGAAAATACCTTATAATACAACGTAATATGCAGTGTATCATTGAAAATACCTTATAATATAACGTAATATGCAGTGTATCATTGAAAATACCTTATAATATAACGTAATATGCAGTGTATCATTGAAAATACCATATAATATATCGTAATATATAGTTTATCATTGAAAATACCTTATAATAAAACTTAATATGCAGTGTATCATTGAAGATACATTATGATATAACGTAATATGCAGTGTATCATTGAAAATACCATATAATATATCGTAATATGTAGTTTATCATTGAAAATACGTTATAATATAACGTAATATGCAGTGTATCATTGAAAATACCATATAATATAACGTAATATGACGTGTATCATTGAAAATACCTTATAATAAAACGTAATATGCAGTGTATCATTGAAAATACCTTGGAATATATGGTAATTCTAGTCTATCAATGAAAATACCTTATAATACAACGTAATATGCAGTGTATCATTGAAAATACCTTATAATATATCGTAATTTGTAGTGTATCATTGAAAATACCATATAGTATAACGTAATATGCAGTGCATCATTGAAAATACCTTATAATATAACGTAATATGCACTGTATCATTGAAAATACCTTATAATATAACGTAATATGCAGTGTATCATTGAAAATACTTTATGATATAACGTAATATGCAGTGTATCATTGAAAATACCTTATAATAAAACGTAATATGCAGTGTATCATTGAAAATACCTTAGAATATATGGTAATTCTAGTCTATCAATGAAAATACCTTATAATACAACGTAATATGCAGTGTATCATTGAAAATACCTTATAATAAAACGTAATATGCACTGTATCATTGAAAATACCTTATAATATAACGTAATATGCAGTGTATCATTGAAAATACCTTATAATATAACGTAATATGCAGTGTATCATTGAAAATACCTTATAATAAAACGTAATATGCAGTGTATCATTGAAAATACCTTATAATATATGGTAATTCTAGTCTATCAATGAAAATACCTTATAATACAACGTAATATGCAGTGTATCATTGAAAATACCTTATAATATATCGTAATTTGTAGTGTATCATTGAAAATACCATATAGTATAACGTAATATGCAGTGCATTTTTGAAAATACCTTATAATATATAGTAGTTTATCATTGAAAACATCTTATAATATAACGTAATATGCAGTGTATCATTGAAGATACATTATGATATAACGTAATATGCAGTATATCATTGAAAATACCTTATAATATATGGTAATTTGAACTGTATCAATCAAAATCCCTTCTAATATATCGTAATATGCAGTGTATCATCGAAAATACCTTATAATATATCGTAATTTTTTAGTGTATCATTGAAAATACCTTATAATATAACGTAATATGCAGTGTATCATTGAAAATACCTTATAATAAAACGTAATATGCAGTGTATCATTGAAAATACCTTATGATAGAACGTAATATGCAGTGTATCATTGAAAATACCTTATAATAAAACGTAATATGCTGTGTATCATTGAAAATACCTTATGATATAATGTAATATGCAGTGTATCATTGAAAATACCTTATAATATATGGTAATTTGTAGTGTATCAATGAAAATACCTTATAATACAACGTAATATGCAGTGTATCATTGTAAATACCTTATAATATAACGTAATATGCAGTGTATCATTGAAAATACCTTATGATATAATGTAATATGCAGTGTATCATTGAAAATACCTTATAATATATGGTAATTTGTAGTGTATCAATGAAAATACCTTATAATACAACGTAATATGCAGTGTATCATTGAAAATACCTTATAATATAACGTAATATGACGTGTATCATTGAAAATACCTTATAATAAAACTTAATATGCAGTGTATCATTGAAGATACATTATGATATAACGTAATATGCAGTGTATCATTGAAAATACCTTATAATATAACGTAATATGCAGTGTATCATTGAAAATACGTTATAATATAACGTAATATGCAGTGTATCATTGAAAATACCATATAATATAACGTAATATGACGTGTATCATTGAAAATACCTTATAATAAAACGTAATATGCAGTGTATCATTGAAAATACCTTGGAATATATGGTAATTCTAGTCTATCAATGAAAATACCTTATAATACAACGTAATATGCAGTGTATCATTGAAAATACCTTATAATATATCGTAATTTGTAGTGTATCATTGAAAATACCATATAGTATAACGTAATATGCAGTGCATCATTGAAAATACCTTATAATATAACGTAATATGCACTGTATCATTGAAAATACCTTATAATATAACGTAATATGCAGTGTATCATTGAAAATGCTTTATGATTTAACGTAATATGCAGTGTATCATTGAAAATACCTTATAATAAAACGTAATATGCAGTGTATCATTGAAAATACCTTAGAATATATGGTAATTCTAGTCTATCAATGAAAATACCTTATAATACAACGTAATATGCAGTGTATCATTGAAAATACCTTATAATAAAACGTAATATGCACTGTATCATTGAAAATACCTTATAATATAACGTAATATGCAGTGTATCATTGAAAATACCTTATAATATAACGTAATATGCAGTGTATCATTGAAAATACCTTATAATAAAACGTAATATGCAGTGTATCATTGAAAATACCTTAGAATATATGGTAATTCTAGTCTATCAATGAAAATACCTTATAATACAACGTAATATGCAGTGTATCATTGAAAATACCTTATAATATATCGTAATTTGTAGTGTATCATTGAAAATACCATATAGTATAACGTAATATGCAGTGCATTATTGAAAATACCTTATAATATATAGTAGTTTATCATTGAAAACATCTTATAATATAACGTAATATGCAGTGTATCATTGAAGATACATTATGATATAACGTAATATGCAGTATATCATTGAAAATACCTTATAATATATGGTAATTTGAACTGTATCAATCAAAATCCCTTCTAATATATCGTAATATGCAGTGTATCATCGAAAATACCTTATAATATATCGTAATTTTTTAGTGTATCATTGAAAATACCTAATAATATAATGTAATATGCAGTGTATCATTGTTAATACCTTATAATAAAACGTAATATGCAGTGTATCATTGAAAATACCTTATAATATAACGTAATATGCAGTGTATCATTGAAAATACCTTATAATATAACGTAATATGCAGTGTATCATTGAAAATACCATATAATATATCGTAATTTGTAGTGTATCATTGAAAACATCTTATAATATAACGTAATATGCAGTGTATCACTGAAGATACATTATGATATAGCGTAATATGCAGTATATCATTGAAAATACCTTATAATATATGGTAATTTGAACTGTATCAATCAAAATACCTTCTAATATATCGTAATATGCAGTGTATCATCGAAAATACCTTATAATATATCGTAATTTTTTAGTGTATCATTGAAAATACCTAATAATATAATGTAATATGCAGTGTATCATTGAAAATACCTTATAATAAAACGTAATATGCAGTGTATCGTTGAAAATACCTTATAATATAACGTAATATGCAGTGTATCATTGCAAGTACCTTATGATATAACGTAATATGCAGTGTATCATTGAAAATACCTTATAATATATGGTAATTTGTAATGTATCAACGAAAATACCTTATAATATAATGTAATATGCAGTGTATCATTGAAAATACCATATAATATATCGTAATATGTAGTTTATCATTGAAAATACGTTATAATATAACGTAATATGCAGTGTATCATTGAAAATACCATATAATATAACGTAATATGCAGTGTATCATTGAAAATACCTTATAATAAAACGTAATATGCAGTGTATCATTGAAAATACCTTGGAATAAAACGTAATATGCAGTGTATCATTGAAAATACCTTAGAATATATGGTAATTCTAGTCTATCAATGAAAAAACCTTATAATACAACGTAATATGCAGTGTATCATTGAAAATACCTTATAATATATCGTAATTTGTAGTGTATCATTGAAAATACCATATAGTATAACGTAATATGCAGTGCATCATTGAAAATACCTTATAATATAACGTAATATGCAGTGTATCATTGAAAATACCTTGTAATATTACGTAATATGCAGTGTATCATTGAAAATACCTTATGATATAACGTAATATGCAGTGTATCATTGAAAATACCTTATAATATAACGTAACATGCAGTGTATCATTGAAAATACCTTATAATATAACGTAATATGCAGTGTATCATTGAAAATACCTTATAATACAACGTAATATGCAGTGTATCATTGAAAATACCTTATAATATAACGTAATATGCAGTGTATCATTGAAAATACCTTATAATATAACGTAATATGCAGTGTATCATTGAAAATACCATATAATATATCGTAATATATAGTTTATCATTGAAAATACCTTATAATAAAACTTAATATGCAGTGTATCATTGAAGATACATTATGATATAACGTAATATGCAGTGTATCATTGAAAATACCATATAATATATCGTAATATGTAGTTTATCATTGAAAATACGTTATAATATAACGTAATATGCAGTGTATCATTGAAAATACCATATAATATAACGTAATATGACGTGTATCATTGAAAATACCTTATAATAAAACGTAATATGCAGTGTATCATTGAAAATACCTTGGAATATATGGTAATTCTAGTCTATCAATGAAAATACCTTATAATACAACGTAATATGCAGTGTATCATTGAAAATACCTTATAATATATCGTAATTTGTAGTGTATCATTGAAAATACCATATAGTATAACGTAATATGCAGTGCATCATTGAAAATACCTTATAATATAACGTAATATGCACTGTATCATTGAAAATACCTTATAATATAACGTAATATGCAGTGTATCATTGAAAATGCTTTATGATATAACGTAATATGCAGTGTATCATTGAAAATACCTTATAATAAAACGTAATATGCAGTGTATCATTGAAAATACCTTAGAATATATGGTAATTCTAGTCTATCAATGAAAATACCTTATAATACAACGTAATATGCAGTGTATCATTGAAAATACCTTATAATAAAACGTAATATGCACTGTATCATTGAAAATACCTTATAATATAACGTAATATGCAGTGTATCATTGAAAATACCTTATAATATAACGTAATATGCAGTGTATCATTGAAAATACCTTATAATAAAACGTAATATGCAGTGTATCATTGAAAATACCTTAGAATATATGGTAATTCTAGTCTATCAATGAAAATACCTTATAATACAACGTAATATGCAGTGTATCATTGAAAATACCTTATAATATATCGTAATTTGTAGTGTATCATTGAAAATACCATATAGTATAACGTAATATGCAGTGCATTATTGAAAATACCTTATAATATATAGTAGTTTATCATTGAAAACATCTTATAATATAACGTAATATGCAGTGTATCATTGAAGATACATTATGATATAACGTAATATGCAGTATATCATTGAAAATACCTTATAATATATGGTAATTTGAACTGTATCAATCAAAATCCCTTCTAATATATCGTAATATGCAGTGTATCATCGAAAATACCTTATAATATATCGTAATTTTTTAGTGTATCATTGAAAATACCTAATAATATAATGTAATATGCAGTGTATCATTGAAAATACCTTATAATAAAACGTAATATGCAGTGTATCATTGAAAATACCTTATAATATAACGTAATATGCAGTGTATCATTGAAAATACCTTATAATATAACGTAATATGCAGTGTATCATTGAAAATACCATATAATATATCGTAATTTGTAGTGTATCATTGAAAACACCTTATAATATAACGTAATATGCAGTGTATCACTGAAGATACATTATGATATAGCGTAATATGCAGTATATCATTGAAAATACCTTATAATATATGGTAATTTGAACTGTATCAATCAAAATACCTTCTAATATATCGTAATATGCAGTGTATCATCGAAAATACCTTATAATATATCGTAATTTTTTAGTGTATCATTGAAAATACCTAATAATATAATGTAATATGCAGTGTATCATTGAAAATACCTTATAATAAAACGTAATATGCAGTGTATCGTTGAAAATACCTTATAATATAACGTAATATGCAGTGTATCATTGCAAGTACCTTATGATATAACGTAATATGCAGTGTATCATTGAAAATACCTTATAATATATGGTAATTTGTAATGTATCAACGAAAATACCTTATAATATAATGTAATATGCAGTGTATCATTGAAAATACCATATAATATATCGTAATATGTAGTTTATCATTGAAAATACGTTATAATATAACGTAATATGCAGTGTATCATTGAAAATACCATATAATATAACGTAATATGCCGTGTATCATTGAAAATACCTTATAATAAAACGTAATATGCAGTGTATCATTGAAAATACCTTGGAATAAAACGTAATATGCAGTGTATCATTGAAAATACCTTAGAATATATGGTAATTCTAGTCTATCAATGAAAATACCTTATAATACAACGTAATATGCAGTGTATCATTGAAAATACCTTATAATATATCGTAATTTGTAGTGTATCATTGAAAATACCATATAGTATAACGTAATATGCAGTGCATCATTGAAAATACCTTATAATATAACGTAATATGTAGTGTATCATTGAAAATACCTTATAATATAACGTAATATGCAGTGTATCATTGAAAATACCTTATAATAAAACGTAATATGCAGTGTATCATTGAAAATACCTTAGAATATATGGTAATTCTAGTCTATCAATGAAAAAACCTTATAATACAACGTAATATGCAGTGTATCATTGAAAATACCTTATAATATATCGTAATTTGTAGTGTATCATTGAAAATACCATATAGTATAACGTAATATGCAGTGCATCATTGAAAATACCTTATAATATAACGTAATATGCAGTGTATCATTGAAAATACCTTGTAATATTACGTAATATGCAGTGTATCATTGAAAATACCTTATGATATAACGTAATATGCAGTGTATCATTGAAAATACCTTATAATATAACGTAACATGCAGTGTATCATTGAAAATACCTTATAATATAACGTAATATGCAGTGTATCATTGAAAATACCTTATAATACAACGTAATATGCAGTGTATCATTGAAAATACCTTATAATATAACGTAATATGCAGTGTATCATTGAAAATACCTTATAATATAACGTAATATGCAGTGTATCATTGAAAATACCATATAATATATCGTAATATATAGTTTATCATTGAAAATACCTTATAATATATCGTAATTTGTAGTGTATCATTGAAAATACCATATAGTATAACGTAATATGCAGTGCATCATTGAAAATACCTTATAATATAACGTAATATGTAGTGTATCATTGAAAATACCTTATAATATAACGTAATATGCAGTGTATCATTGAAAATACCATATAATATATCGTAATATGTAGTGTATCATTGAAAATACCTTATAATATAACGTAATATGCAGTGTATCATTGAAAATACCTTATAATAAAACGTAATTTGCAGTGTATCTTTGAAAATACCATATAATATAACGTAATATGACGTGTATCATTGAAAATACCTTATAATAAAACGTAATATGCAGTGTATCATTGAAAATACCTTATAATAAAACGTAATATGCAGTGTATCATTGAAAATACCTTATAATATATCGTAATTTGTAGTGTATCATTGAAAATACCATATAGTATAACGTAATATGCAGTGCATCATTGAAAATACCTTATAATATAACGTAATATGCAGTGTATCATTGAAAATACCTTATAATATAACGTCATATGCAGTGTATCATTGAAAATACCTTATAATATAACGTAATATGCAGTGTATCATTGAAAATACCTTATGATATAATGTAATATGCAGTGTATCATTGAAAATACCTTATAATATATGGTAATTCTAGTCTATCAATGAAAATACCTTATAATACAACGTAATATGCAGTGTATCATTGAAAATACCTTATAATATATCGTAATTTGTAGTGTATCATTGAAAATACCATATAGTATAACGTAATATGCAGTGCATCATTGAAAATACCTTATAATATAACGTAATATGCAGTGTATCATTGAAAATACCTTATAATATAACGTAATATGCAGTGTATCATTGAAAATACCTTAGAATATATGGTAATTCTAGTCTATCAATGAAAATACCTTATAATACAACGTAATATGCAGTGTATCATTGAAAATACCTTATGACATATCGTAATTTGTAGTGTATCATTGAAAACATCTTATAATATAACGTAATATGCAGTGTATCATTGAAAATACCTTATAATATAACGTAATATGCAGTGTATCATTGAAAATACCTTATAATATATCGTAATTTGTAGTGTATCATTGAAAACATCTTATAATATAACGTAATATGCAGTGTATCACTGAAGATACATTATGATATAACGTAATATGCAGTATATCATTGAAAATACCTTATAATATATGGTAATTTGAACTGTATCAATCAAAATACCTTCTAATATATCGTAATATGCAGTGTATCATCGAAAATACCTTATAATATATCGTAATTTTTTAGTGTATCATTGAAAATACCTAATAATATAATGTAATATGCAGTGTATCATTGAAAATACCTTATAATAAAAGGTAATATGCAGTGTATCGTTGAAAATACCTTATAATATAACGTAATATGCAGTGTATCATTGAAAATACCTTATAATATATAGTAGTTTATCATTGAAAACATCTTATAATATAACGTAATATGCAGTGTATCATTGAAGATACATTATGATATAACGTAATATGCAGTATATCATTGAAAATACCTTATAATATATGGTAATTTGAACTGTATCAATCAAAATACCTTCTAATATATCGTAATATGCAGTGTATCATCGAAAATACCTTATAATATATCGTAATTTTTTAGTGTATCATTGAAAATACCTAATAATATAATGTAATATGCAGTGTATCATTGAAAATACCTTATAATAAAACGTAATATGCAGTGTATCATTGAAAATACCTTATAATATAACGTAATATGCAGTGTATCATTGAAAATACCTTATAATATAACGTAATATGCAGTGTATCATTGAAAATACTTTATAATATATCGTAATTTGTAGTGTATCATTGAAAATACCTTATAATAAATCGTAATATGCAGTGTATCATTGAAAATACCTTATAATAAAACGTAATATGCTGTGTATCATTGAAAATACCTTATGATATAACGTAATATGCAGTGTATCATTGTAAATACCTTATAATATAACGTAATATGCATTGTATCATTGAAAATACCATATAATATAACGTAATATGCCGTGTATCATTGAAAATACATTATAATAAATCGTAATATGCAGTGTATCATTGAAAATACCTTGGAATATATGGTAATTCTAGTCTATCAATGAAAATACCTTATAATACAACGTAATATGCAGTGTATCATTGAAAATACCTTATAATATATCGTAATTTGTAGTGTATCATTGAAAAGACCATATAGTATAACGTAATATGCAGTGCATCATTGAAAATACCTTATAATATAACGTAATATGCACTGTATCATTGAAAATACCTTATAATATAACGTAATATGCAGTGTATCATTGAAAATACTTTATGATATAACGTAATATGCAGTGTATCATTGAAAATACCTTATAATAAAACGTAATATGCAGTGTATCATTGAAAATACCTTAGAATATATGGTAATTCTAGTCTATCAATGAAAATACCTTATAATACAACGTAATATGCAGTGTATCATTGAAAATACCTTATAATATATCGTAATTTGTAGTGTATCATTGAAAATACCATATAGTATAACGTAATATGCAGTGCATCATTGAAAATACCTTATAATATATAGTAGTTTATCATTGAAAACATCTTATAATATAACGTAATATGCAGTGTATCATTGAAAATGCTTTATGATATAACGTAATATGCAGTGTATCATTGAAAATACCTTATAATAAAACGTAATATGCAGTGTATCATTGAAAATACCTTGGAATATATGGTAATTCTAGTCTATCAATGAAAATACCTTATAATACAACGTAATATGCAGTGTATCATTGAAAATACCTTATAACATATCGTAATTTGTAGTGTATCATTGAAAACATCTTATAATATAACGTAATATGCAGTGTATCATTGAAAATACCTTATAATATAACGTAATATGCAGTGTATCATTGAAAATACCTTATAATATATCGTAATTTGTAGTGTATCATTGAAAACATCTTATAATATAACGTAATATGCAGTGTATCACTGAAGATACATTATGATATAACGTAATATGCAGTATATCATTGAAAATACCTTATAATATATGGTAATTTGAACTGTATCAATCAAAATACCTTCTAATATATCGTAATATGCAGTGTATCATCGAAAATACCTTATAATATATCGTAATTTTTTAGTGTATCATTGAAAATACCTAATAATATAATGTAATATGCAGTGTATCATTGAAAATACCTTATAATAAAAGGTAATATGCAGTGTATCGTTGAAAATACCTTATAATATAACGTAATATGCAGTGTATCATTGAAAATACCTTATAATATATAGTAGTTTATCATTGAAAACATCTTATAATATAACGTAATATGCAGTGTATCATTGAAGATACATTATGATATAACGTAATATGCAGTATATCATTGAAAATACCTTATAATATATGGTAATTTGAACTGTATCAATCAAAATACCTTCTAATATATCGTAATATGCAGTGTATCATCGAAAATACCTTATAATATATCGTAATTTTTTAGTGTATCATTGAAAATACCTAATAATATAATGTAATATGCAGTGTATCATTGAAAATACCTTATAATAAAACGTAATATGCAGTGTATCATTGAAAATACCTTATAATATAACGTAATATGCAGTGTATCATTGAAAATACCTTATAATATAACGTAATATGCAGTGTATCATTGAAAATACCTTATAATATAACGTAATATGCAGTGTATCATTGAAAATACTTTATAATATATCGTAATTTGTAGTGTATCATTGAAAATACCTTATAATAAATCGTAATATGCAGTGTATCATTGAAAATACCTTATAATAAAACGTAATATGCTGTGTATCATTGAAAATACCTTATGATATAACGTAATATGCAGTGTATCATTGTAAATACCTTATAATATAACGTAATATGCAGTGTATCATTGAAAATACCATATAATATAACGTAATATGCCGTGTATCATTGAAAATACATTATAATAAATCGTAATATGCAGTGTATCATTGAAAATACCTTGGAATATATGGTAATTCTAGTCTATCAATGAAAATACCTTATAATACAACGTAATATGCAGTGTATCATTGAAAATACCTTATAATATATCGTAATTTGTAGTGTATCATTGAAAAGACCATATAGTATAACGTAATATGCAGTGCATCATTGAAAATACCTTATAATATAACGTAATATGCACTGTATCATTGAAAATACCTTATAATATAACGTAATATGCAGTGTATCATTGAAAATACTTTATGATATAACGTAATATGCAGTGTATCATTGAAAATACCTTATAATAAAACGTAATATGCAGTGTATCATTGAAAATACCTTAGAATATATGGTAATTCTAGTCTATCAATGAAAATACCTTATAATACAACGTAATATGCAGTGTATCATTGAAAATACCTTATAATATATCGTAATTTGTAGTGTATCATTGAAAATACCATATAGTATAACGTAATATGCAGTGCATCATTGAAAATACCTTATAATATATAGTAGTTTATCATTGAAAACATCTTATAATATAACGTAATATGCAGTGTATCATTGAAAATGCTTTATGATATAACGTAATATGCAGTGTATCATTGAAAATACCTTATAATAAAACGTAATATGCAGTGTATCATTGAAAATACCTTAGAATATATGGTAAATCTAGTCTATCAATGAAAATACCTTATAATACAACGTAATATGCAGTGTATCATTGAAAATACCTTATAATAAAACGTAATATGCACTGTATCATTGAAAATACCTTATAATATAACGTAATATGCACTGTATCATTGAAAATACCTTATAATATAACGTAATATGCAGTGTATCATTGAAAATACCTTATAATATAACGTAATATGCAGTGTATCATTGAAAATACCTTATAATATATCGTAATTTGTAGTGTATCATTGAAAACATCTTATAATATAACATAATATGCAGTGTATCACTGAAGATACATTATGATATAACGTAATATGCAGTATATCATTGAAAATACCTTATAATATATGGTAATTTGAACTGTATCAATCAAAATACCTTCTAATATATCGTAATATGCAGTGTATCATCGAAAATACCTTATAATATATCGTAATTTTTTAGTGTATCATTGAAAATACCTAATAATATAATGTAATATGCAGTGTATAATTGAAAATACCTTATAATAAAACGTAATATGCAGTGTGTCATTGAAAATACCTTATAATATAACGTAATATGCAGTGTATCATTGAAAATACCTTATAATATAACGTAATATGCAGTGTATCATTGAAAATACCTTATAATATATCGTAATTTGTAGTGTATCATTGAAAACATCTTATAATATAACGTAATATGCAGTGTATCACTGAAGATACATTATGATATAACGTAATATGCAGTATATCATTGAAAATACCTTATAATATATGGTAATTTGAACTGTATCAATCAAAATACCTTCTAATATATCGTAATATGCAGTGTATCATCGAAAATACCTTATAATATATCGTAATTTTTTAGTGTATCATTGAAAATACCTAATAATATACTGTAATATGCAGTGTATCATTGAAAATACCTTATAATAAAACGTAATATGCAGTGTATCGTTGAAAATACCTTATAATATAACGTAATATGCAGTGTATCATTGAAAATACCTTATAATATAACGTAATATGCAGTGTATCATTGAAAATACCATATAATATAACGTAATATGCCGTGTATCATTGAAAATACCTTATAATAAATCGTAATATGCAGTGTATCATTGAAAATACCTTATAATAAAACGTAATATGCTGTGTATCATTGAAAATACCTTATGATATAACGTAATATGCAGTGTATCATTGTAAATACCTTATAATATAACGTAATATGCAGTGTATCATTGAAAATACCATATAATATAACGTAATATGCCGTGTATCATTGAAAATACCTTATAATAAATCGTAATATGCAGTGTATCATTGAAAATACCTTGGAATATATGGTAATTCTAGTCTATCAATGAAAATACCTTATAATACAACGTAATATGCAGTGTATCATTGAAAATACCTCATAATATATCGTAATTTGTAGTGTATCATTGAAAATACCATATAGTATAACGTAATATGCAGTGCATCATTGAAAATACCTTATAATATAACGTAATATGCAGTGTATCATTGAAAATACCTTATAATAAAACGTAATATGCAGTGTATCATTGAAAATACCTTATAATATATAGTAGTTTATCATTGAAAACATCTTATAATATAACGTAATATGCAGTGTATCATTGAAAATACCTTATGATATAACGTAATGTGCAGTATATCATTGAAAATACCTTATAATATATCGTAATTTGTAGTGTATCATTAAAAATACCTTATAATATAACGTAATATGCAGTGTATCATTGAAAATACCTCATAATATAACGTAATATGCAGTGTATCATTGAAAACATCTTATAATATAACGTCATATGCAGTGTATCATTGAAAATACCTTATAATATAACGTAATATGCAGTGTATCATTGAAAATACCTTATGATATAATGTAATATGCAGTGTATCATTGAAAATACCTTATAATATATGGTAATTTGTAGTGTATCAATGAAAATACCTTATAATATAACGTAATATGCAGTGTATCATTGAAAATACCATATAATATATCGTAATATATAGTTTATCATTGAAAATACCTTATAATATAACGTAATATGCAGTGTATCATTGAAAATACCATATAATATAACGTAATATGCAGTGTATCATTGAAAATACCTTAGAATATATGGTAATTCTAGTCTATCAATGAAAATACCTTATAATACAACGTAATATGCAGTGTATCATTGAAAATACCTTATAATATATCGTAATTTGTAGTGTATCATTGAAAATACCTTATAATAAAACGTAATTTGTAGTGTATCATTGAAAATACCATATAGTATAACGTAATATGCAGTGCATCATTGAAAATACCTTAGAATATATGGTAATTCTAGTCTATCAATGAAAATACCTTATAATACAACGTAATATGCAGTGTATCATTGAAAATACCTTATAATATAACGTAATATGCAGTGTATCATTGAAAGTACCTTATGATATAACGTAATATGCAGTGTATCATTGAAAATACCTTATAATATATGGTAATTTGTAATGTATCAACGAAAATACCTCATAATATAACGTAATATGCAGTGTATCATTGAAAACATCTTATAATATAACGTCATATGCAGTGTATCATTGAAAATACCTTATAATATAACGTAATATGCAGTGTATCATTGAAAATACCTTATAATATATCGTAATTTGTAGTGTATCATTGAAAACATCTTATAATATAACGTAATATGCAGTGTATCATTGAAAATACCTTATAATATAACGTAATATGCAGTGTATCATTGAAAATACCTTATAATATATCGTAATTTGTAGTGTATCATTGAAAACATCTTATAATATAACATAATATGCAGTGTATCACTGAAGATACATTATGATATAACGTAATATGCAGTATATCATTGAAAATACCTTATAATATATGGTAATTTGAACTGTATCAATCAAAATACCTTCTAATATATCGTAATATGCAGTGTATCATCGAAAATACCTTATAATATATCGTAATTTTTTAGTGTATCATTGAAAATACCTAATAATATAATGTAATATGCAGTGTATCATTGAAAATACCTTATAATAAAAGGTAATATGCAGTGTATCGTTGAAAATACCTTATAATATAACGTAATATGCAGTGTATCATTGAAAATACCTTATAATATATAGTAGTTTATCATTGAAAACATCTTATAATATAACGTAATATGCAGTGTATCATTGAAGATACATTATGATATAACGTAATATGCAGTATATCATTGAAAATACCTTATAATATATGGTAATTTGAACTGTATCAATCAAAATACCTTCTAATATATCGTAATATGCAGTGTATCATCGAAAATACCTTATAATATATCGTAATTTTTTAGTGTATCATTGAAAATACCTAATAATATAATGTAATATGCAGTGTATCATTGAAAATACCTTATAATAAAACGTAATATGCAGTGTGTCATTGAAAATACCTTATAATATAACGTAATATGCAGTGTATCATTGAAAATACCTTATAATATAACGTAATATGCAGTGTATCATTGAAAATACCTTATAATATATCGTAATTTGTAGTGTATCATTGAAAACATCTTATAATATAACGTAATATGCAGTGTATCACTGAAGATACATTATGATATAACGTAATATGCAGTATATCATTGAAAATACCTTATAATATATGGTAATTTGAACTGTATCAATCAAAATACCTTCTAATATATCGTAATATGCAGTGTATCATCGAAAATACCTTATAATATATCGTAATTTTTTAGTGTATCATTGAAAATACCTAATAATATACTGTAATATGCAGTGTATCATTGAAAATACCTTATAATAAAACGTAATATGCAGTGTATCGTTGAAAATACCTTATAATATAACGTAATATGCAGTGTATCATTGAAAATACCTTATAATATAACGTAATATGCAGTGTATCATTGAAAATACCATATAATATAACGTAATATGCCGTGTATCATTGAAAATACCTTATAATAAATCGTAATATGCAGTGTATCATTGAAAATACCTTATAATAAAACGTAATATGCTGTGTATCATTGAAAATACCTTATGATATAACGTAATATGCAGTGTATCATTGTAAATACCTTATAATATAACGTAATATGCAGTGTATCATTGAAAATACCATATAATATAACGTAATATGCCGTGTATCATTGAAAATACCTTATAATAAATCGTAATATGCAGTGTATCATTGAAAATACCTTGGAATATATGGTAATTCTAGTCTATCAATGAAAATACCTTATAATACAACGTAATATGCAGTGTATCATTGAAAATACCTCATAATATATCGTAATTTGTAGTGTATCATTGAAAATACCATATAGTATAACGTAATATGCAGTGCATCATTGAAAATACCTTATAATATAACGTAATATGCAGTGTATCATTGAAAATACCTTATAATAAAACGTAATATGCAGTGTATCATTGAAAATACCTTATAATATATAGTAGTTTATCATTGAAAACATCTTATAATATAACGTAATATGCAGTGTATCATTGAAAATACCTTATGATATAACGTAATGTGCAGTATATCATTGAAAATACCTTATAATATATCGTAATTTGTAGTGTATCATTAAAAATACCTTATAATATAACGTAATATGCAGTGTATCATTGAAAATACCTTATAATATATCGTAATTTGTAGTGTATCATTGAAAACATCTTATAATATAACGTAATATGCAGTGTATCACTGAAGATACATTATGATATAACGTAATATGCAGTATATCATTGAAAATACCTTATAATATATGGTAATTTGAACTGTATCAATCAAAATACCTTCTAATATATCGTAATATGCAGTGTATCATCGAAAATACCTTATAATATATCGTAATTTTTTAGTGTATCATTGAAAATACCTAATAATATACTGTAATATGCAGTGTATCATTGAAAATACCTTATAATAAAACGTAATATGCAGTGTATCGTTGAAAATACCTTATAATATAACGTAATATGCAGTGTATCATTGAAAATACCTTATAATATAACGTAATATGCAGTGTATCATTGAAAATACCATATAATATAACGTAATATGCCGTGTATCATTGAAAATACCTTATAATAAATCGTAATATGCAGTGTATCATTGAAAATACCTTATAATAAAACGTAATATGCTGTGTATCATTGAAAATACCTTATGATATAACGTAATATGCAGTGTATCATTGTAAATACCTTATAATATAACGTAATATGCAGTGTATCATTGAAAATACCATATAATATAACGTAATATGCCGTGTATCATTGAAAATACCTTATAATAAATCGTAATATGCAGTGTATCATTGAAAATACCTTGGAATATATGGTAATTCTAGTCTATCAATGAAAATACCTTATAATACAACGTAATATGCAGTGTATCATTGAAAATACCTTATAATATATCGTAATTTGTAGTGTATCATTGAAAATACCATATAGTATAACGTAATATGCAGTGCATCATTGAAAATACCTTATAATATAACGTAATATGCAGTGTATCATTGAAAATACCTTATAATAAAACGTAATATGCAGTGTATCATTGAAAATACCTTATAATATATAGTAGTTTATCATTGAAAACATCTTATAATATAACGTAATATGCAGTGTATCATTGAAAATACCTTATGATATAACGTAATGTGCAGTATATCATTGAAAATACCTTATAATATATCGTAATTTGTAGTGTATCATTAAAAATACCTTATAATATAACGTAATATGCAGGGTATCATTGAAAATACCTCATAATATAACGTAATATGCAGTGTATCATTGAAAACATCTTATAATATAACGTCATATGCAGTGTATCATTGAAAATACCTTATAATATAACGTAATATGCAGTGTATCATTGAAAATACCTTATGATATAATGTAATATGCAGTGTATCATTGAAAATACCTTATAATATATGGTAATTTGTAGTGTATCAATGAAAATACCTTATAATATAACGTAATATGCAGTGTATCATTGAAAATACCATATAATATAACGTAATATGCAGTGTATCATTGAAAATACCTTAGAATATATGGTAATTCTAGTCTATCAATGAAAATACCTTATAATACAACGTAATATGCAGTGTATCATTGAAAATACCTTATAATATATCGTAATTTGTAGTGTATCATTGAAAATACCTTATAATAAAACGTAATTTGTAGTGTATCATTGAAAATACCATATAGTATAACGTAATATGCAGTGCATCATTGAAAATACCTTAGAATATATGGTAATTCTAGTCTATCAATGAAAATACCTTATAATACAACGTAATATGCAGTGTATCATTGAAAATACCTTATAATATAACGTAATATGCAGTGTATCATTGAAAGTACCTTATGATATAACGTAATATGCAGTGTATCATTGAAAATACCTTATAATATATGGTAATTTGTAATGTATCAACGAAAATACCTCATAATATAACGTAATATGCAGTGTATCATTGAAAACATCTTATAATATAACGTCATATGCAGTGTATCATTGAAAATACCTTATAATATAACGTAATATGCAGTGTATCATTGAAAATATCTTATGATATAATGTAATATGCAGTGTATCATTGAAAATACCATATAATATATCGTAATATATAGTTTATTATTGAAAATACTTTATAATATAACGTAATATGCAGTGTATCATTGAAAATACCATATAATATAACGTCATATGCAGTGTATCATTGAAAATACCATATAGTATAACGTAATATGCCGTGTATCAATGAAAATACCTTATAATACAACGTAATATGCAGTGTATCATTGAAAATACCTTATGATATAACGTAATATGCAGTGTATCATTGTAAATACCTTATAATATAACGTAATATGCAGTGTATCATTGAAAATACCTTATGATATAATGTAATATGCAGTGTATTATTGAAAATACCTTATAATATATGGTAATTTGTAGTGTATCAATGAAAATACCTTATAATATAACGTAATATGCAGTGTATCATTGATAATACCATATAGTATAACGTAATATGCAGTGCATCATTGAAAATACCTTATAATATATCGTAATTTGTAGTGTATCATTGAAAACATCTTATAATATAACATAATATGCAGTGTATCACTGAAGATACATTATGATATAACGTAATATGCAGTATATCATTGAAAATACCTTATAATATATGGTAATTTGAACTGTATCAATCAAAATACCTTCTAATATATCGTAATATGCAGTGTATCATCGAAAATACCTTATAATATATCGTAATTTTTTAGTGTATCATTGAAAATACCTAATAATATAATGTAATATGCAGTGTATCATTGAAAATACCTTATAATAAAAGGTAATATGCAGTGTATCGTTGAAAATACCTTATAATATAACGTAATATGCAGTGTATCATTGAAAATACCTTATAATATATAGTAGTTTATCATTGAAAACATCTTATAATATAACGTAATATGCAGTGTATCATTGAAGATACATTATGATATAACGTAATATGCAGTATATCATTGAAAATACCTTATAATATATGGTAATTTGAACTGTATCAATCAAAATACCTTCTAATATATCGTAATACGCAGTGTATCATCGAAAATACCTTATAATATATCGTAATTTTTTAGTGTATCATTGAAAATACCTAATAATATAATGTAATATGCAGTGTATCATTGAAAATACCTTATAATAAAACGTAATATGCAGTGTGTCATTGAAAATACCTTATAATATAACGTAATATGCAGTGTATCATTGAAAATACCTTATAATATAACGTAATATGCAGTGTATCATTGAAAATACCTTATAATATATCGTAATTTGTAGTGTATCATTGAAAACATCTTATAATATAACGTAATATGCAGTGTATCACTGAAGATACATTATGATATAACGTAATATGCAGTATATCATTGAAAATACCTTATAATATATGGTAATTTGAACTGTATCAATCAAAATACCTTCTAATATATCGTAATATGCAGTGTATCATCGAAAATACCTTATAATATATCGTAATTTTTTAGTGTATCATTGAAAATACCTAATAATATAATGTAATATGCAGTGTATCATTGAAAATACCTTATAATAAAACGTAATATGCAGTGTATCGTTGAAAATACCTTATAATAAATCGTAATATGCAGTGTATCATTGAAAATACCTTGGAATATATGGTAATTCTAGTCTATCAATGAAAATACCTTATAATACAACGTAATATGCAGTGTATCATTGAAAATACCTTATAATATATCGTAATTTGTAGTGTATCATTGAAAATACCATATAGTATAACGTAATATGCAGTGCATCATTGAAAATACCTTATAATATAACGTAATATGCACTGTATCATTGAAAATACCTTATAATATAACGTAATATGCAGTGTATCATTGAAAATACTTTATGATATAACGTAATATGCAGTGTATCATTGAAAATACCTTATAATAAAACGTAATATGCAGTGTATCATTGAAAATACCTTAGAATATATGGTAATTCTAGTCTATCAATGAAAATACCTTATAATACAACGTAATATGCAGTGTATCATTGAAAATACCTTATAATATATCGTAATTTGTAGTGTATCATTGAAAATACCTTATAATATAACGTAATATGCAGTGTATCATTGAAAATACCTTATGATATAACGTAATATGCAGTGTATCATTGAAAATACCTTATGATATAACGTAATATGCAGTGTATCATTGAAAGTACCTTATGATATAACGTAATATGCAGTGTATCATTGAAAATACCTCATAATATATCGTAATTTGTAGTGTATCATTGAAAATACCATATAGTATAACGTAATATGCAGTGCATCATTGAAAATACCTTATAATATAACGTAATATGCAGTGTATCATTGAAAATACCTTATAATAAAACGTAATATGCAGTGTATCATTGAAAATACCTTATAATATATAGTAGTTTATCATTGAAAACATCTTATAATATAACGTAATATGCAGTGTATCATTGAAAATACCTTATGATATAACGTAATGTGCAGTATATCATTGAAAATACCTTATAATATATCGTAATTTGTAGTGTATCATTAAAAATACCTTATAATATAACGTAATATGCAGGGTATCATTGAAAATACCTCATAATATAACGTAATATGCAGTGTATCATTGAAAACATCTTATAATATAACGTCATATGCAGTGTATCATTGAAAATACCTTATAATATAACGTAATATGCAGTGTATCATTGAAAATATCTTATGATATAATGTAATATGCAGTGTATCATTGAAAATACCATATAATATATCGTAATATATAGTTTATTATTGAAAATACTTTATAATATAACGTAATATGCAGTGTATCATTGAAAACACCATATAATATAACGTCATATGCAGTGTATCATTGAAAATTCCTTATAATATAACGTAATATGCAGTGTATCATTGAAAATATCTTATGATATAATGTAATATGCAGTGTATCATTGAAAATACCTTATAATATATGGTAATTTGTAGTGTATCAATGAAAATACTTTATAATATAACGTAATATGCAGTGTTTCATTGAAAATACCATATAATATATCGTAATATGTAGTTTATCATTGAAAATACGTTATAATATAACGTAATATGCAGTGTATCATTGAAAATACCATATAGTATAACGTAATATGCCGTGTATCATTGAAAATACCTTATAATACAACGTAATATGCAGTGTATCATTGAAAATACCTTATGATATAACGTAATATGCAGTGTATCATTGTAAATACCTTATAATATAACGTAATATGCAGTGTATCATTGAAAATACCTTATGATATAATGTAATATGCAGTGTATTATTGAAAATACCTTATAATATATGGTAATTTGTAGTGTATCAATGAAAATACCTTATAATATAACGTAATATGCAGTGTATCATTGATAATACCATATAGTATAACGTAATATGCAGTGTATCATTGAAAATACCTTATAATATAACGTAATATGCAGTGTATCATTGAAAATACCTTATGATATAACGTAATATGCAGTGTATCATTGAAAATACCTTATGATATAACGTAATATGCAGTGTATCATTGAAAGTACCTTATGATATAACGTAATATGCAGTGTATCATTGAAAATACCTTGTAATATATCGTAATATGTAGTTTATCATTGAAAATACGTTATAATATAACGTAATATGCAGTGTATCATTGAAAATACCATATAGTATAACGTAATATGCCGTGTATCATTGAAAATACCTTATAATAAAACGTAATATGCAGTGTATCATTGAAAATACCTTAGAATATAACGTAATATGCAGTGTATCATTGAAAATATCTTATGATATAATGTAATATGCAGTGTATCATTGAAAATACCATATAATATATCGTAATATATAGTTTATTATTGAAAATACTTTATAATATAACGTAATATGCAGTGTATCATTGAAAATACCATATAATATAACGTAATATGCAGTGCATCATTGAAAATACCTTATAATATAACGTAATATGCAGTGTATCATTGAATATACCTTATAATATAACGTAATATGCAGTGTATCATTGAAAATAGCTTATAATAAAACGTAATATGCAGTGTATCATTGAAAATACCTTAGAATATATGGTAATTCTAGTCTATCAATGAAAATACCTTATAATACAACGTAATATGCAGTGTATCATTGAAAATACCTTATAATATATCGTAATTTGTAGTGTATCATTGAAAATACCATATAGTGTAACGTAATATGCAGTGCATCATTGAAAATACCTTATAATATATCGTAATTTGTAGTGTATCATTGAAAATACCATATAGTATAACGTAATATGCAGTGCATCATTGAAAATACCTTATAATATAACGTAATATGCACTGTATCATTGAAAATACCTTATAATATAACGTAATATGCAATGTATCATTGAAAATACTTTATGATATAACGTAATATGCAGTGTATCATTGAAAATACCTTATAATATATCGTAATTTGTAGTGTATCATTGAAAATACCATATAGTATAACGTAATATGCAGTGCATCATTGAAAATACCATATAGTATAACGTAATATGCAGTGCATCATTGAAAATACCTTATAATATAACGTAATATGCACTGTATCATTGAAAATACCTTATAATATAACGTAATATGCAGTGTATCATTGAAAATGCTTTATGATATAACGTAATATGCAGTGTATCATTGAAAATACCTTATAATAAAACGTAATATGCAGTGTATCATTGAAAATACCTTAGAATATATGGTAATTCTAGTCTATCAATGAAAATACCTTATAATACAACGTAATATGCAGTGTATCATTGAAAATACCTTATAATAAAACGTAATATGCACTGTATCATTGAAAATACCTTATAATATAACGTAATATGCAGTGTATCATTGAAAATACCTTATAATATAACGTAATATGCAGTGTATCATTGAAAATACCTTATAATAAAACGTAATATGCAGTGTATCATTGAAAATACCTTAGAATATATGGTAATTCTAGTCTATCAATGAAAATACCTTATAATACAACGTAATATGCAGTGTATCATTGAAAATACCTTTTAATATATCGTAATTTGTAGTGTATCATTGAAAATACCATATAGTATAACGTAATATGCAGTGCATCATTGAAAATACCTTATAATATATAGTAGTTTATCATTGAAAACATCTTATAATATAACGTAATATGCAGTGTATCATTGAAGATACATTATGATATAACGTAATATGCAGTATATCATTGAAAATACCTTATAATATATGGTAATTTGAACTGTATCAATCAAAATACCTTCTAATATATCGTAATATGCAGTGTATCATCGAAAATACCTTATAATATATCGTAATTTTTTAGTGTATCATTGAAAATACCTAATAATATAATGTAATATGCAGTGTATCATTGAAAATACCTTATAATAAAACGTAATATGCAGTGTATCATTGAAAATACCTTATAATATAACGTAATATGCAGTGTATCATTGAAAATACCTTATGATATAATGTAATATGCAGTGTATCATTGAAAATACCTTATAATATATGGTAATTTGTAGTGTATCAATGAAAATACCTTATAATATAACGTAATATGCAGTGTATCATTGAAAATACCTTATAATAAAACGTAATATGCAGTGTATCATTGAAAATACCTTATAATATAACGTAATATGCAGTGTATCATTGAAAATACCTTATAATATAACGTAATATGCAGTGTATCATTGAAAATACCTTATGATATAACCTAATATGCAGTGTATCATTGAAAATACCTTATGATATAATGTAATATGCAGTGTATCATTGAAAATACCTTATAATATATGGTAATTTGTAGTGTATCAATGAAAATACCTTATAATACAACGTAATATGCAGTGTATCATTGTAAATACCTTATATTATAACGTAGTATGCAGTGTATCATTGAAAATACCTTATGATATAATGTAATATGCAGTGTATCATTGAAAATACCTTATAATATATGGTAATTTGTAGTGTATCATTGAAAATACGTTATAATATAACGTAATATGCAGTGTATCATTGAAAATACCATATAATATAACGTAATATGCCGTGTATCATTGAAAATACCTTATAATAAAACGTAATATGCAGTGTATCATTGAAAATACCTTGGAATATATGGTAATTCTAGTCTATCAATGAAAATACCTTATAATACAACGTAATATGCAGTGTATCATTGAAAATACCTTATAATATATCGTAATTTGTAGTGTATCATTGAAAATACCATATAGTATAACGTAATATGCAGTGCATCATTGAAAATACCTTATAATATAACGTAATATGCACTGTATCATTGAAAATACCTTATAATATAACGTAATATGCAATGTATCATTGAAAATACTTTATGATATAACGTAATATGCAGTGTATCATTGAAAATACCTTATAATATATCGTAATTTGTAGTGTATCATTGAAAATACCTTATGATATAACGTAATATGCAGTGTATCATTGAAAATACCTTATGATAAAACGTAATATGCAGTGTATCATTGAAAATACCTTATGATATATCGTAATATGCAGTGTATCATTGAAAGTACCTTATGATATATCGTAATTTGTTGTGTATCATTGAAAATACCTTATAATATAACGTAATATGCAGTGTATCATTGAAAATACCTTATGATATAACGTAATATGCAGTGTATCATTGAAAATACCTTATGATATATCGTAATATGCAGTGTATCATTGAAAGTACCTTATGATATAACGTAATATGCAGTGTATCATTGAAAATACCATATAATATATCGTAATTTGTAGTGTATCATTAAAAATACCTTATAATATAACGTAATATGCAGTGTATCATTGAAAATACCTTATAATGAAACGTAATATGCAGTGTATCATTGAAAATACCTTATAATATAACGTAATATGCAGTGTATCATTGAAAATACCTTAGAATATATGGTAATTCTAGTCTATCAATGAAAATACCTTATAATACAACGTAATATGCAGTGTATCATTGAAAATACCTTATAATATATCGTAATTTGTAGTGTATCATTGAAAATACCTTATAATATAACGTAATATGCAGTGTATCATTGAAAATACCTTATGATATAACGTAATATGCAGTGTATCATTGAAAATACCTTATGATATATCGTAATATGCAGTGTATCATTGAAAATACCTTATGATATAACGTAATATGCAGTGTATCATTGAAAATACCTCATAATATATCGTAATTTGTAGTGTATCTTTGAAAATACCATATAGTATAACGTAATATGCAGTGCATCATTGAAAATACCTTATAATATAACGTAATATGCAGTGTATCATTGAAAATACCTTATAATATAACGTAATATGCAGTGTATCATTGAAAATACCTTATAATAAAACGTAATATGCAGTGTATCATTGAAAATACCTTATAATATATAGTAGTTTATCATTGAAAACATCTTATAATATAACGTAATATGCAGTGTATCATTGAAAATACCTTATGATATAACGTAATGTGCAGTATATCATTGAAAATACCTTATAATATATGGTAATTTGAACTGTATCAATCAAAATACCTTCTAATATATCGTAAAATGCAGTGTATCATCGAAATTACCTTATAATATATCGTAATTTGTAGTGTATCATTGAAAATACGTTATAATATAACGTAATATGCAGTGTATCATTGAAAATACCTTATAATATATCGTAATTTGTAGTGTATCATTAAAAATACCTTATAATATAACGTAATATTCAGTGTATCATTGAAAATACCTCATAATATAACGTAATATGCAGTGTATCATTGAAAAAATCTTATAATATAACGTCATATGCAGTGTATCATTGAAAATACCTTATAATATAACGTAATATGCAGTGTATCATTGAAAATACCTTATGATATAATGTAATATGCAGTGTATCATTGAAAATACCTTATAATATATGGTAATTTGTAGTGTATCAATGAAAATACCTTATAATATAACGTAATATGCAGTGTATCATTCAAAATACCTTATAATATAACGTAATATGCAGTGTATCATTGAAAATACCTTATAATATAACGTAATATGCAGTGTATCATTGAAAATACCTTATAATATAACGTAATATGCAGTGTATCATTGAAAATACCTTATGATATATCGTAATATGCAGTGTATCATTGAAAGTACCTTATGATATAACGTAATATGCAGTGTATCATTGAAAATACCATATAATATATCGTAATTTGTAGTGTATCATTAAAAATACCTTATAATATAACGTAATATGCAGTTTATCATTGAAAATACCTTATAATGAAACGTAATATGCAGTGTATCATTGAAAATACCTTATAATAAAACGTAATATGCAGTGTATCATTGAAAATACCTTAGAATATATGGTAATTCTAGTCTATCAATGAAAATACCTTATAATACAACGTAATATGCAGTGTATCATTGAAAATACCTTATAATATATCGTAATTTGTAGTGTATCATTGAAAATACCTTATAATATAACGTAATATGCAGTGTATCATTGAAAATACCTTATGATATAACGTAATATGCAGTGTATCATTGAAAATACCTTATGATATATCGTAATATGCAGTGTATCATTGAAAGTACCTTATGATATAACGTAATATGCAGTGTATCATTGAAAATACCTCATAATATATCGTAATTTGTAGTGTATCTTTGAAAATACCATATAGTATAACGTAATATGCAGTGCATCATTGAAAATACCTTATAATATAACGTAATATGCAGTGTATCATTGAAAATACCTTATAATATAACGTAATATGCAGTGTATCATTGAAAATACCTTATAATAAAACGTAATATGCAGTGTATCATTGAAAATACCTTATAATATATAGTAGTTTATCATTGAAAACATCTTATAATATAACGTAATATGCAGTGTATCATTGAAAATACCTTATGATATAACGTAATGTGCAGTATATCATTGAAAATACCTTATAATATATGGTAATTTGAACTGTATCAATCAAAATACCTTCTAATATATCGTAAAATGCAGTGTATCATCGAAATTACCTTATAATATATAGTAGTTTATCATTGAAAACATCTTATAATATAACGTAATATGCAGTGTATCATTGAAAATACCTTATAATATATCGTAATTTGTAGTGTATCATTAAAAATACCTTATAATATAACGTAATATTCAGTGTATCATTGAAAATACCTCATAATATAACGTAATATGCAGTGTATCATTGAAAACATCTTATAATATAACGTCATATGCAGTGTATCATTGAAAATACCTTATAATATAACGTAATATGCAGTGTATCATTGAAAATACCTTATGATATAATGTAATATGCAGTGTATCATTGAAAATACCTTATAATATATGGTAATTTGTAGTGTATCAATGAAAATACCTTATAATATAACGTAATATGCAGTGTATCATTCAAAATACCTTATAATATAACGTAATATGCAGTGTATCATTGAAAATACCTTATAATATAACGTAATATGCAGTGTATCATTGAAAATACCTTATAATATAACGTAATATGCAGTGTATCATTGAAAATACCTTATGATATAACGTAATATGCAGTGTATCATTCAAAATACCTTATAATAAAACGTAATATGCAGTGTATCATTGAAAATACCTTATAATATAACGTAATATGCAGTGTATCATTGAAAATACCTTATAATATAACGTAATATGCAGTGTATCATTGAAAATACCTTATGATATATCGTAATATGCAGTGTATCATTGAAAGTACCTTATGATATAACGTAATATGCAGTGTATCATTGAAAATACCATATAATATATCGTAATTTGTAGTGTATCATTAAAAATACCTTATAATATAACGTAATATGCAGTTTATCATTGAAAATACCTTATAATGAAACGTAATATGCAGTGTATCATTGAAAATACCTTATAATATAACGTAATATGCAGTGTATCATTGAAAATACCTTAGAATATATGGTAATTCTAGTCTATCAATGAAAATACCTTATAATACAACGTAATATGCAGTGTATCATTGAAAATACCTTATAATATATCGTAATTTGTAGTGTATCATTGAAAATACCTTATAATATAACGTAATATGCAGTGTATCATTGAAAATACCTTATGATATAACGTAATATGCAGTGTATCATTGAAAATACCTTATGATATATCGTAATATGCAGTGTATCATTGAAAGTACCTTATGATATAACGTAATATGCAGTGTATCATTGAAAATACCTCATAATATATCGTAATTTGTAGTGTATCTTTGAAAATACCATATAGTATAACGTAATATGCAGTGCATCATTGAAAATACCTTATAATATAACGTAATATGCAGTGTATCATTGAAAATACCTTATAATATAACGTAATATGCAGTGTATCATTGAAAATACCTTATAATAAAACGTAATATGCAGTGTATCATTGAAAATACCTTATAATATATAGTAGTTTATCATTGAAAACATCTTATAATATAACGTAATATGCAGTGTATCATTGAAAATACCTTATGATATAACGTAATGTGCAGTATATCATTGAAAATACCTTATAATATATGGTAATTTGAACTGTATCAATCAAAATACCTTCTAATATATCGTAAAATGCAGTGTATCATCGAAATTACCTTATAATATATCGTAATTTGTAGTGTATCATTGAAAATACGTTATAATATAACGTAATATGCAGTGTATCATTGAAAATACCTTATAATATATCGTAATTTGTAGTGTATCATTAAAAATACCTTATAATATAACGTAATATTCAGTGTATCATTGAAAATACCTCATAATATAACGTAATATGCAGTGTATCATTGAAAACATCTTATAATATAACGTCATATGCAGTGTATCATTGAAAATACCTTATAATATAACGTAATATGCAGTGTATCATTGAAAATACCTTATAATAAAACGTAATATGCAGTGTATCATTGAAAATACCTTAGAATATATGGTAATTCTAGTCTATCAATGAAAATACCTTATAATACAACGTAATATGCAGTGTATCATTGAAAATACCTTATAATATATCGTAATTTGTAGTGTATCATTGAAAATACCTTATAATATAACGTAATATGCAGTGTATCATTGAAAATACCTTATGATATAACGTAATATGCAGTGTATCATTGAAAATACCTTATGATATATCGTAATATGCAGTGTATCATTGAAAGTACCTTATGATATAACGTAATATGCAGTGTATCATTGAAAATACCTCATAATATATCGTAATTTGTAGTGTATCTTTGAAAATACCATATAGTATAACGTAATATGCAGTGCATCATTGAAAATACCTTATAATATAACGTAATATGCAGTGTATCATTGAAAATACCTTATAATATAACGTAATATGCAGTGTATCATTGAAAATACCTTATAATAAAACGTAATATGCAGTGTATCATTGAAAATACCTTATAATATATAGTAGTTTATCATTGAAAACATCTTATAATATAACGTAATATGCAGTGTATCATTGAAAATACCTTATGATATAACGTAATGTGCAGTATATCATTGAAAATACCTTATAATATATGGTAATTTGAACTGTATCAATCAAAATACCTTCTAATATATCGTAAAATGCAGTGTATCATCGAAATTACCTTATAATATATCGTAATTTGTAGTGTATCATTGAAAATACGTTATAATATAACGTAATATGCAGTGTATCATTGAAAATACCTTATAATATATCGTAATTTGTAGTGTATCATTAAAAATACCTTATAATATAACGTAATTTTTTAGTGTATCATTGAAAATACCTAATAATATAACGTAATATGCAGTGTATCATTGAAAACATCTTATAATATAACGTCATATGCAGTGTATCATTGAAAATACCTTATAATATAACGTAATATGCAGTGTATCATTGAAAATACCTTATGATATAATGTAATATGCAGTGTATCATTGAAAATACCTTATAATATATGGTAATTTGTAGTGTATCAATGAAAATACCTTATAATATAACGTAATATGCAGTGTATCATTCAAAATACCTTATAATATAACGTAATATGCAGTGTATCATTGAAAATACCTTATAATATAACGTAATATGCAGTGTATCATTGAAAATACCTTATAATATAACGTAATATGCAGTGTATCATTGAAAATACCTTATGATATATCGTAATATGCAGTGTATCATTGAAAGTACCTTATGATATAACGTAATATGCAGTGTATCATTGAAAATACCATATAATATATCGTAATTTGTAGTGTATCATTAAAAATACCTTATAATATAACTTAATATGCAGTGTATCATTGAAAATACCTTATAATAAAACGTAATATGCAGTGTATCATTGAAAATACCTTATAATAAAACGTAATATGCAGTGTATCATTGAAAATACCTTAGAATATATGGTAATTCTAGTCTATCAATGAAAATACCTTATAATACAACGTAATATGCAGTGTATCATTGAAAATACCTTATAATATATCGTAATTTGTAGTGTATCATTGAAAATACCTTATAATATAACGTAATATGCAGTGTATCATTGAAAATACCTTATGATATAACGTAATATGCAGTGTATCATTGAAAATACCTTATGATATATCGTAATATGCAGTGTATCATTGAAAGTACCTTATGATATAACGTAATATGCAGTGTATCATTGAAAATACCTCATAATATATCGTAATTTGTAGTGTATCTTTGAAAATACCATATAGTATAACGTAATATGCAGTGCATCATTGAAAATACCTTATAATATAACGTAATATGCAGTGTATCATTGAAAATACCTTATAATATAACGTAATATGCAGTGTATCATTGAAAATACCTTATAATAAAACGTAATATGCAGTGTATCATTGAAAATACCTTATAATATATAGTAGTTTATCATTGAAAACATCTTATAATATAACGTAATATGCAGTGTATCATTGAAAATACCTTATGATATAACGTAATGTGCAGTATATCATTGAAAATACCTTATAATATATGGTAATTTGAACTGTATCAATCAAAATACCTTCTAATATATCGTAAAATGCAGTGTATCATCGAAATTACCTTATAATATATCGTAATTTGTAGTGTATCATTGAAAATACGTTATAATATAACGTAATATGCAGTGTATCATTGAAAATACCTTATAATATATCGTAATTTGTAGTGTATCATTAAAAATACCTTATAATATAACGTAATATTCAGTGTATCATTGAAAATACCTCATAATATAACGTAATATGCAGTGTATCATTGAAAACATCTTATAATATAACGTAATATGCAGTGTATCATTGAAAATACCTTATAATATAACGTAATATGCAGTGTATCATTGAAAATACCTTATGATATAATGTAATATGCAGTGTATCATTGAAAATACCTTATAATATATGGTAATTTGTAGTGTATCAATGAAAATACCTTATAATATAACGTAATATGCAGTGTTTTATACAAAATACCTTATAATAAAACGTAATATGCAGTGTATCATTGAAAATACCTTATAATATAACGTAATATGCAGTGTATCATTGAAAATACCTTATAATATAACGTAATATGCAGTGTATCATTGAAAATACCTTATGATATAACGTAATATGCAGTGTATCATTCAAAATACCTTATAATAAAACGTAATATGCAGTGTATCATTGAAAATACCTTATAATATAACGTAATATGCAGTGTATCATTGAAAATACCTTATAATATAACGTAATATGCAGTGTATCATTGAAAATACCTTATGATATATCGTAATATGCAGTGTATCATTGAAAGTACCTTATGATATAACGTAATATGCAGTGTATCATTGAAAATACCATATAATATATCGTAATTTGTAGTGTATCATTAAAAATACCTTATAATATAACGTAATATGCAGTTTATCATTGAAAATACCTTATAATAAAACGTAATATGCAGTGTATCATTGAAAATACCTTATAATAAAACGCAATATGCAGTGTATCATTGAAAATACCTTAGAATATATGGTAATTCTAGTCTATCAATGAAAATACCTTATAATACAACGTAATATGCAGTGTATCATTGAAAATACCTTATAATATATCGTAATTTGTAGTGTATCATTGAAAATACCTTATAATATAACGTAATATGCAGTGTATCATTGAAAATACCTTATGATATAACGTAATATGCAGTGTATCATTGAAAATACCTTATGATATATCGTAATATGCAGTGTATCATTGAAAGTACCTTATGATATAACGTAATATGCAGTGTATCATTGAAAATACCTCATAATATATCGTAATTTGTAGTGTATCTTTGAAAATACCATATAGTATAACGTAATATGCAGTGCATCATTGAAAATACCTTATAATATAACGTAATATGCAGTGTATCATTGAAAATACCTTATAATATAACGTAATATGCAGTGTATCATTGAAAATACCTTATAATAAAACGTAATATGCAGTGTATCATTGAAAATACCTTATAATATATAGTAGTTTATCATTGAAAACATCTTATAATATAACGTAATATGCAGTGTATCATTGAAAATACCTTATGATATAACGTAATGTGCAGTATATCATTGAAAATACCTTATAATATATGGTAATTTGAACTGTATCAATCAAAATACCTTCTAATATATCGTAAAATGCAGTGTATCATCGAAATTACCTTATAATATATCGTAATTTGTAGTGTATCATTGAAAATACGTTATAATATAACGTAATATGCAGTGTATCATTGAAAATACCTTATAATATATCGTAATTTGTAGTGTATCATTAAAAATACCTTATAATATAACGTAATATTCAGTGTATCATTGAAAATACCTCATAATATAACGTAATATGCAGTGTATCATTGAAAACATCTTATAATATAACGTCATATGCAGTGTATCATTGAAAATACCTTATAATATAACGTAATATGCAGTGTATCATTGAAAATACCTTATGATATAATGTAATATGCAGTGTATCATTGAAAATACCTTATAATATATGGTAATTTGTAGTGTATCAATGAAAATACCTTATAATATAACGTAATATGCAGTGTATCATTCAAAATACCTTATAATAAAACGTAATATGCAGTGTATCATTGAAAATACCTTATAATATAACGTAATATGCAGTGTATCATTGAAAATACCTTATAATATAACGTAATATGCAGTGTATCATTGAAAATACCTTATGATATAACGTAATATGCAGTGTATCATTGAAAATACCTTATGATATAATGTAATATGCAGTGTATCATTGAAAATACCTTATAATATATGGTAATTTGTAGTGTATCAATGAAAATACCTTATAATACAACGTAATATGCAGTGTATCATTGTAAATACCTTATAATATAACGTAGTATGCAGTGTATCATTGAAAATACCTTATGATATAATGTAATATGCAGTGTATCATTGAAAATACCTTATAATATATGGTAATTTGTAGTGTATCATTGAAAATACGTTATAATATAACGTAATATGCAGTGTATCATTGAAAATACCATATAGTATAACGTAATATGCAGTGCATCATTGAAAATACCTTATAATATAACGTAATATGCACTGTATCATTGAAAATACCTTATAATATAACGTAATATGCAATGTATCATTGAAAATACTTTATGATATAACGTAATATGCAGTGTATCATTGAAAATACCTTATAATATATCGTAATTTGTAGTGTATCATTGAAAATACCATATAGTATAACGTAATATGCAGTGCATCATTGAAAATACCATATAATATAACGTAATATGCAGTGTATCATTGAAAATACCTTATAATATAACGTAATATGCAGTGTATCATTGAAAATACCTTATGATATAACGTAATATGCAGTGTATCATTGAAAATACCTTATGATATAACGTAATATGCAGTGTATCATTGAAAGTACCTTATGATATAACGTAATATGCAGTGTATCATTGAAAATACCTTATGATATATCGTAATATGCAGTGTATCATTGAAAGTACCTTATGATATATCGTAATTTGTAGTGTATCATTGAAAATACCTTATAATATAACGTAATATGCAGTGTATCATTGAAAATACCTTATGATATAACGTAATATGCAGTGTATCATTGAAAATACCTTATGATATATCGTAATATGCAGTGTATCATTGAAAGTACCTTATAATATAACGTAATATGCAGTTTATCATTGAAAATACCTTATAATGAAACGTAATATGCAGTGTATCATTGAAAATACCTTATAATAAAACGTAATATGCAGTGTATCATTGAAAATACCTTAGAATATATGGTAATTCTAGTCTATCAATGAAAATACCTTATAATACAACGTAATATGCAGTGTATCATTGAAAATACCTTATAATATATCGTAATTTGTAGTGTATCATTGAAAATACCTTATAATATAACGTAATATGCAGTGTATCATTGAAAATACCTTATGATATAACGTAATATGCAGTGTATCATTGAAAATACCTTATGATATATCGTAATATGCAGTGTATCATTGAAAGTACCTTATGATATAACGTAATATGCAGTGTATCATTGAAAATACCTCATAATATATCGTAATTTGTAGTGTATCTTTGAAAATACCATATAGTATAACGTAATATGCAGTGCATCATTGAAAATACCTTATAATATAACGTAATATGCAGTGTATCATTGAAAATACCTTATAATATAACGTAATATGCAGTGCATCATTGAAAATTCCATATAATATAACGTAATATGCAGTGTATCATTGAAAATACCTTATAATATAACGTAATATGCAGTGTATCATTGAAAATACCTTATGATATAACGTAATATGCAGTGTATCATTGAAAATACCTTATGATATAACGTAATATGCAGTGTATCATTGAAAGTACCTTATGATATAACGTAATATGCAGTGTATCATTGAAAATACCTTATGATATATCGTAATATGCAGTGTATCATTGAAAGTACCTTATGATATATCGTAATTTGTAGTGTATCATTGAAAATACCTTATAATATAACGTAATATGCAGTGTATCATTGAAAATACCTTATGATATAACGTAATATGCAGTGTATCATTGAAAATACCTTATGATATATCGTAATATGCAGTGTATCATTGAAAGTACCTTATGATATAACGTAATATGCAGTGTATCATTGAAAATACCATATAATATATCGTAATTTGTAGTGTATCATTAAAAATACCTTATAATATAACGTAATATGCAGTTTATCATTGAAAATACCTTATAATGAAACGTAATATGCAGTGTATCATTGAAAATACCTTATAATAAAACGTAATATGCAGTGTATCATTGAAAATACCTTAGAATATATGGTAATTCTAGTCTATCAATGAAAATACCTTATAATACAACGTAATATGCAGTGTATCATTGAAAATACCTTATAATATATCGTAATTTGTAGTGTATCATTGAAAATACCTTATAATATAACGTAATATGCAGTGTATCATTGAAAATACCTTATGATATAACGTAATATGCAGTGTATCATTGAAAATACCTTATGATATATCGTAATATGCAGTGTATCATTGAAAGTACCTTATGATATAACGTAATATGCAGTGTATCATTGAAAATACCTCATAATATATCGTAATTTGTAGTGTATCTTTGAAAATACCATATAGTATAACGTAATATGCAGTGCATCATTGAAAATACCTTATAATATAACGTAATATGCAGTGTATCATTGAAAATACCTTATAATATAACGTAATATGCAGTGTATCATTGAAAATACCTTATAATAAAACGTAATATGCAGTGTATCATTGAAAATACCTTATAATATATAGTAGTTTATCATTGAAAACATCTTATAATATAACGTAATATGCAGTGTATCATTGAAAATACCTCATAATATATCGTAATGTGCAGTATATCATTGAAAATACCTTATAATATATGGTAATTTGAACTGTATCAATCAAAATACCTTCTAATATATCGTAAAATGCAGTGTATCATCGAAATTACCTTATAATATATCGTAATTTGTAGTGTATCATTGAAAATACGTTATAATATAACGTAATATGCAGTGTATCATTGAAAATACCTTATAATATATCGTAATTTGTAGTGTATCATTAAAAATACCTTATAATATAACGTAATATTCAGTGTATCATTGAAAATACCTCATAATATAACGTAATATGCAGTGTATCATTGAAAACATCTTATAATATAACGTCATATGCAGTGTATCATTGAAAATACCTTATAATATAACGTAATATGCAGTGTATCATTGAAAATACCTTATGATATAATGTAATATGCAGTGTATCATTGAAAATACCTTATAATATATGGTAATTTGTAGTGTATCAATGAAAATACCTTATAATATAACGTAATATGCAGTGTATCATTGAAAATACCTTATAATAAAACGTAATATGCACTGTATCATTGAAAATACCTTATAATATAACGTAATATGCAGTGTATCATTGAAAATACCTTATAATATAACGTAATATGCAGTGTATCATTGAAAATACCTTATGATATAACGTAATATGCAGTGTATCATTGAAAATACCTTATGATATAATGTAATATGCAGTGTATCATTGAAAATACCTTATAATATATGGTAATTTGTAGTGTATCAATGAAAATACCTTATAATACAACGTAATATGCAGTGTATCATTGTAAATACCTTATAATATAACGTAGTATGCAGTGTATCATTGAAAATACCTTATGATATAATGTAATATGCAGTGTATCATTGAAAATACCTTATAATATATGGTAATTTGTAGTGTATCATTGAAAATACGTTATAATATAACGTAATATGCAGTGTATCATTGAAAATACCATATAGTATAACGTAATATGCAGTGCATCATTGAAAATACCTTATAATATAACGTAATATGCACTGTATCATTGAAAATACCTTATAATATAACGTAATATGCAATGTATCATTGAAAATACTTTATGATATAACGTAATATGCAGTGTATCATTGAAAATACCTTATAATATATCGTAATTTGTAGTGTATCATTGAAAATACCATATAGTATAACGTAATATGCAGTGCATCATTAAAATACCATATAATATAACGTAATATGCAGTGTATCATTGAAAATACCTTATAATATAACGTAATATGCAGTGTATCATTGAAAATACCTTATGATATAACGTAATATGCAGTGTATCATTGAAAATACCTTATGATATAACGTAATATGCAGTGTATCATTGAAAGTACCTTATGATATATCGTAATTTGTAGTGTATCATTGAAAATACCTTATAATATAACGTAATATGCAGTGTATCATTGAAAATACCTTATGATATAACGTAATATGCAGTGTATCATTGAAAATACCTTATGATATATCGTAATATGCAGTGTATCATTGAAAGTACCTTATAATATAACGTAATATGCAGTTTATCATTGAAAATACCTTATAATGAAACGTAATATGCAGTGTATCATTGAAAATACCTTATAATAAAACGTAATATGCAATGTATCATTGAAAATACCTTAGAATATATGGTAATTCTAGTCTATCAATGAAAATACCTTATAATACAACGTAATATGCAGTGTATCATTGAAAATACCTTATAATATATCGTAATTTGTAGTGTATCATTGAAAATACCTTATAATATAACGTAATATGCAGTGTATCATTGAAAATACCTTATGATATAACGTAATATGCAGTGTATCATTGAAAATACCTTATGATATATCGTAATATGCAGTGTATCATTGAAAGTACCTTATGATATAACGTAATATGCAGTGTATCATTGAAAATACCTCATAATATATCGTAATTTGTAGTGTATCTTTGAAAATACCATATAGTATAACGTAATATGCAGTGCATCATTGAAAATACCTTATAATATAACGTAATATGCAGTGTATCATTGAAAATACCTTATAATATAACGTAATATGCAGTGTATCATTGAAAATACCTTATAATAAAACGTAATATGCAGTGTATCATTGAAAATACCTTATAATATATAGTAGTTTATCATTGAAAACATCTTATAATATAACGTAATATGCAGTGTATCATTGAAAATACCTTATGATATAACGTAATGTGCAGTATATCATTGAAAATACCTTATAATATATGGTAATTTGAACTGTATCAATCAAAATACCTTCTAATATATCGTAAAATGCAGTGTATCATCGAAATTACCTTATAATATATCGTAATTTGTAGTGTATCATTGAAAATACGTTATAATATAACGTAATATGCAGTGTATCATTGATAATACCTTATAATATATCGTAATTTGTAGTGTATCATTAAAAATACCTTATAATATAACGTAATATGCAGTGTATCATTGAAAATACCTCATAATATAACGTAATATGCAGTGTATCATTGAAAACATCTTATAATATAACGTCATATGCAGTGTATCATTGAAAATACCTTATAATATAACGTAATATGCAGTGTATCATTGAAAATACCTTATGATATAATGTAATATGCAGTGTATCATTGAAAATACCTTATAATATATGGTAATTTGTAGTGTATCAATGAAAATACCTTATAATATAACGTAATATGCAGTGTATCATTGAAAATACCACATAATATATCGTAATATATAGTTTATCATTGAAAATACTTTATAATATAACGTAATATGCAGTGTATCATTGAAAATACCATATAATATAACGTAATATGCAGTGTATCGTTGAAAATACCTTATAATAAAACGTAATATGAAGTGTATCATTGGAAATACCTTAGAGTATATGGTAATTCTAGTCTATCAATGAAAAAACCTTATAATACAACGTAATATGCCGTGTATCATTGAAAATACCTTATAATAAAACGTAATTTGTAGTGTATCATTGAAAATACCATGTAGTATAACGTAATATGCAGTGCATCATTGAAAATACCATATAATATAACGAAATATGCAGTGTATCATTGAAAATGCTTTATGATATAACGTAATATGCAGTGTATCATTGAAAATACCTTATAATAAAACGTAATATGAAGTGTATCATTGAAAATACCTTAGAATATATGGTAATTCTAGTCTATCAATGAAAATACCTTATAATACAACGTAATATGCAGTGTATCATTGAAAATACCTTATAATAAAACGTAATATGCACTGTATCATTGAAAATACCTTATAATATAACGTAATATGCAGTGTATCATTGAAAATACCTTATAATATAACGTAATATGCAGTGTATCATTGAAAATACCTTATAATAAAACGTAATATGCAGTGTATCATTGAAAATACCTTAGAATATATGGTAATTCTAGTCTATCAATGAAAATACCTTATAATACAACGTAATATGCAGTGTATCATTGAAAATACCTTTTAATATATCGTAATTTGTAGTGTATCATTGAAAATACCATATAGTATAACGTAATATGCAGTGCATCATTGAAAATACCTTATAATATATAGTAGTTTATCATTGAAAACATCTTATAATATAACGTAATATGCAGTGTATCATTGAAGATACATTATGATATAACGTAATATGCAGTATATCATTGAAAATACCTTATAATATATGGTAATTTGAACTGTATCAATCAAAATACCTTCTAATATATCGTAATATGCAGTGTATCATCGAAAATACCTTATAATATATCGTAATTTTTTAGTGTATCATTGAAAATACCTAATAATATAATGTAATATGCAGTGTATCATTGTAAATACCTTATAATATAACGTAGTATGCAGTGTATCATTGAAAATACCTTATGATATAATGTAATATGCACGGTATCATTGAAAATACCTTATAATATATGGTAATTTGTAGTGTATCAATGAAAATACCTTATAATATAACGTAATATGCAGTGTATCATTGAAAATACCATATAATATATCGTAATATGTAGTTTATCATTGAAAATACGTTATAATATAACGTAATATGCAGTGTATCATTGAAAATACCATATAATATAACGTAATATGCCGTGTATCATTGAAAATACCTTATAATAAAACGTAATATGCAGTGTATCATTGAAAATACCTTGGAACATATGGTAATTCTAGTCTATCAATGAAAATACCTTATAATACAACGTAATATGCAGTGTATCATTGAAAATACCTTATAATATATCGTAATTTGTAGTGTATCATTGAAAATACCATATAGTATAACGTAATATGCAGTGCATCATTGAAAATACCTTATAATATAACGTAATATGCACTGTATCATTGAAAATACCTTATAATATATCGTAATATGCAATGTATCATTGAAAATACCTCATAATATAACGTAATATGCAGTGTATCATTGAAAACATCTTATAATATAACGTCATATGCAGTGTATCATTGAAAATACCTTATAATATAACGTAATATGCAGTGTATCATTGAAAATACCTTATGATATAATGTAATATGCAGTGTATCATTGAAAATACCTTATAATATATGGTAATTTGTAGTGTATCAATGAAAATACCTTATAATATAACGTAATATGCACTGTATCATTGAAAATACCTTATAATATAACGTAATATGCAGTGTATCATTGAAAATACTTTATGATATAACGTAATATGCAGTGTATCATTGAAAATACCTTATAATATATCGTAATTTGTAGTGTATCATTGAAAATACCATATAGTATAACGTAATATGCAGTGCATCATTGAAAATACCTTATAATATAACGTAATATGCAGTGTATCATTGAAAATACCTTATAATATAACGTAATATGCAGTGTATCATTGAAAATACCTTATGATATAACGTAATATGCAGTGTATCATTGAAAATACCTTATGATATAACGTAATATGCAGTGTATCATTGAAAGTACCTTATGATATAACGTAATATGCAGTGTATCATTGAAAATACCTTGTAATATATCGTAATATGTAGTTTATCATTGAAAATACGTTATAATATAACGTAATATGCAGTGTATCATTGAAAATACCATATAGTATAACGTAATATGCCGTGTATCATTGAAAATACCTTATAATAAAACGTAATATGCAGTGTATCATTGAAAATACCTTAGAATATAACGTAATATGCAGTGTATCATTGAAAATATCTTATGATATAATGTAATATGCAGTGTATCATTGAAAATACCATATAATATATCGTAATATATAGTTTATTATTGAAAATACTTTATAATATAACGTAATATGCAGTGTATCATTGAAAATACCATATAATATAACGTAATATGCAGTGCATCATTGAAAATACCTTATAATATAACGTAATATGCAGTGTATCATTGAATATACCTTATAATATAACGTAATATGCAGTGTATCATTGAAAATAGCTTATAATAAAACGTAATATGCAGTGTATCATTGAAAATACCATATAATATATCGTAATATATAGTTTATCATTGAAAATACTTTATAATATAACGTAATATGCAGTGTATCATTGAAAATATCATATAATATAACGTAATATGCAGTGCATCATTGAAAATACCTTATAATATAACGTAATATGCAGTGTATCATTGAAAATATCATATAATATAACGTAATATGCAGTGTATCATTGAAAATACCTTAGAATATATGGTAATTCTAGTCTATCAATGAAAATACCATATAATATATCGTAATATATAGTTTATCATTGAAAATACTTTATAATATAACGTAATATGCAGTGTATCATTGAAAATATCATATAATATAACGTAATATGCAGTGCATCATTGAAAATACCTTATAATATAACGTAATATGCAGTGTATCATTGAAAATATCATATAATATAACGTAATATGCAGTGTATCATTGAAAATACCTTAGAATATATGGTAATTCTAGTCTATCAATGAAAAAACCTTATAATACAACGTAATATGCAGTGTATCATTGAAAATACCTTATAATATATCGTAATTTGTAGTGTATCATTGAAAATACCATATAGTATAACGTAATATGCAGTGCATCATTGAAAATACCTTATAATATAACGTAATATGCAGTGTATCATTGAATATACCTTATAATATAACGTAATATGCAGTGTATCATTGAAAATAGCTTATAATAAAACGTAATATGCAGTGTATCATTGAAAATACCTTAGAATATATGGTAATTCTAGTCTATCAATGAAAATACCTTATAATACAACGTAATATGCAGTGTATCATTGAAAATACCTTATAATATATCGTAATTTGTAGTGTATCATTGAAAATACCATATAGTATAACGTAATATGCAGTGCATCATTGAAAATACCTTATAATATATAGTAGTTTATCATTGAAAACATCTTATAATATAACGTAATATGCAGTGTATCATTGAAGATACATTATGATATAACGTAATATGCAGTATATCATTGAAAATACCTTATAATATATGGTAATTTGAACTGTATCAATCAAAATACCTTCTAATATATCGTAATATGCAGTGTATCATCGAAAATACCTTATAATATATCGTAATTTTTTAGTGTATCATTGAAAATACCTTATAATAAAACGTAATATGCAGTGTATCATTGAAAATACCTTATAATATATCGTAATTTGTAGTGTATCATTGAAAATACCTTATAATATAACGTAATATGCCGTGTATCATTGAAAATACCTTATAATAAAACGTAATATGCAGTGTATCATTGAAAATACCTTAGAATATATGGTAATTCTAGTCTATCAATGAAAATACCTTGTAATACAACGTAATATGAAGTGTATCATTGAAAATACCTTATAATATATCGTAATTTGTAGTGTATCATTGAAAATACCATATAGTATAACGTAATATGCAGTGCATCATTGAAAATACCTTATAATATAACGTAATATGCAGTGTATCATTGAAAATACCTTATAATAAAACGTAATATGCAGTGTATCATTGAATATACCTTATAATATAACGTAATATGCAGTGTATCATTGAAAATAGCTTATAATAAAACGTAATATGCAGTGTATCATTGAAAATACCTTAGAATATATGGTAATTCTAGTCTATCAATGAAAATACCTTATAATACAACGTAATATGCAGTGTATCATTGAAAATACCTTATAATATATCGTAATTTGTAGTGTATCATTGAAAATACCATATAGTATAACGTAATATGCAGTGCATCATTGAAAATACCTTATAATATATAGTAGTTTATCATTGAAAACATCTTATAATATAACGTAATATGCAGTGTATCATTGAAGATACATTATGATATAACGTAATATGCAGTATATCATTGAAAATACCTTATAATATATGGTAATTTGAACTGTATCAATCAAAATGCCTTCTAATATATCGTAATATGCAGTGTATCATCGAAAATACCTTATAATATATCGTAATTTTTTAGTGTATCATTTAAAATACCTTATAATAAAACGTAATATGCAGTGTATCATTGAAAATACCTTATAATATATCGTAATTTGTAGTGTATCATTGAAAATACCATATAATATAACGTAATATGCCGTGTATCATTGAAAATACCTTATAATAAAACGTAATATGCAGTGTATCATTGAAAATACCTTAGAATATATGGTAATTCTAGTCTATCAATGAAAATACCTTATAATACAACGTAATATGCAGTGTATCATTGAAAATATCATATAATATAACGTAATATGCAGTGCATCATTGAAAATACCTTATAATATAACGTAATATGCAGTGTATCATTGAAAATATCATATAATATAACGTAATATGCAGTGTATCATTGAAAATACCTTAGAATATATGGTAATTCTAGTCTATCAATGAAAAAACCTTATAATACAACGTAATATGAAGTGTATCATTGAAAATACCTTATAATATATCGTAATTTGTAGTGTATCATTGAAAATACCATATCGTATAACGTAATATGCAGTGCATCATTGAAAATACCTTATAATATAACGTAATATGCAGTGTATCATTGAAAATACCTTATAATATAACGTAATATGCAGTGTATCATTGAAAATACCTTATAATATATCGTAATTTGTAGTGTATCATTGAAAATACCTTATAATATATCGTAATTTGTAGTATATCATTGAAAATACCATATAGTATAACGTAATATGCAGTGCATCATTGAAAATACCTTATAATATAACGTAATATGCAGTGTATCATTGAAAATACCTTATAATATAACGTAATATGCAGTGTATCATTGAAAATACCTTATAATATATCGTAATTTGTAGTGTATCATTAAAAATACCTTATAGTATAACGTAATATGCAGTGTATCATTGAAAATACCTCATAATATAACGTAATATGCAGTGTATCATTGAAAATACCTTATAATATAACGTAATATGCAGTGTATCATTGAAAATACCTTATGATATAATGTAATATGCAGTGTATCATTGAAAATACCTTATAATATATGGTAATTTGTAGTGTATCAATGAAAATACCTTATAATATAACGTAATATGCAGTGTATCATTGAAAATACCATATAATATATCGTAATATATAGTTTATCATTGAAAATACTTTATAATATAACGTAATATGCAGTGTATCATTGAAAATACCATATAATATAACGTAATATGCAGTGTATCGTTGAAAATACCTTATAATAAAACGTAATATGAAGTGTATCATTGGAAATACCTTAGAATATATGGTAATTCTAGTCTATCAATGAAAAAACCTTATAATACAACGTAATATGCCGTGTATCATTGAAAATACCTTATAATAAAACGTAATTTGTAGTGTATCATTGAAAATACCATATAGTATAACGTAATATGCAGTGCATCATTGAAAATACCATATAATATAACGAAATATGCAGTGTATCATTGAAAATACCTTGTAATATTACGTAATATGCAGTGTGTCATTGAAAATACCTTATGATATAACGTAATATGCAGTGTATCATTGAAAGTACCTTATGATATAACGTAATATGCAGTGTATCATTGAAAATACCTTATAATATATGGTAATTTGTAATGTATCAACGAAAATACCTCATAATATAACGTAATATGCAGTGTATCATTGAAAACATCTTATAATATAACGTCATATGCAGTGTATCATTGAAAATACCTTATAATATAACGTAATATGCAGTGTATCATTGAAAATATCTTATGATATAATGTAATATGCAGTGTATTATTGAAAATACCATATAATATATCGTAATATATAGTTTATTATTGAAAATACTTTATAATATAACGTAATATGCAGTGCATCATTGAAAATACCTTATAATATAACGTAATATGCAGTGTATCATTGAAAATACCTTATAATATAACGTAATATGCAGTGTATCATTGAAAATACCTTATAATATATCGTAATTTGTAGTGTATCATTAAAAATACCTTATAATATAACGTAATATGCAGTGTATCATTGAAAATACCTCATAATATAACGTAATATGCAGTGTATCATTGAAAACATCTTATAATATAACGTCATATGCAGTGTATCATTGAAAATACCTTATAATATAACGTAATATGCAGTGTATCATTGAAAATACCTTATGATATAATGTAATATGCAGTGTATCATTGAAAATACCTTATAATATATGGTAATTTGTAGTGTATCAATGAAAATACCTTATAATATAACGTAATATGCAGTGTATCATTGAAAATACCATATAATATATCGTAATATATAGTTTATCATTGAAAATACTTTATAATATAACGTAATATGCAGTGTATCATTGAAAATACCATATAATATAACGTAATATGCAGTGTATCGTTGAAAATACCTTATAATAAAACGTAATATGAAGTGTATCATTGGAAATACCTTAGAATATATGGTAATTCTAGTCTATCAATGAAAAAACCTTATAATACAACGTAATATGCCGTGTATCATTGAAAATACCTTATAATAAAACGTAATTTGTAGTGTATCATTGAAAATACCATATAGTATAACGTAATATGCAGTGCATCATTGAAAATACCATATAATATAACGAAATATGCAGTGTATCATTGAAAATACCTTGTAATATTACGTAATATGCAGTGTGTCATTGAAAATACCTTATGATATAACGTAATATGCAGTGTATCATTGAAAGTACCTTATGATATAACGTAATATGCAGTGTATCATTGAAAATACCTTATAATATATGGTAATTTGTAATGTATCAACGAAAATACCTCATAATATAACGTAATATGCAGTGTATCATTGAAAACATCTTATAATATAACGTCATATGCAGTGTATCATTGAAAATACCTTATAATATAACGTAATATGCAGTGTATCATTGAAAATATCTTATGATATAATGTAATATGCAGTGTATTATTGAAAATACCATATAATATATCGTAATATATAGTTTATTATTGAAAATACTTTATAATATAACGTAATATGCAGTGTATCATTGAAAATACCATATAATATAACGTAATATGCAGTGTATCATTGAAAATACCTTATAATAAAACGTAATATGAAGTGTATCATTGAAAATACCTTAGAATATATGGTAATTCTAGTCTATCAATGAAAATACCTTATAATACAACGTAATATGAAGTGTATCATTGAAAATACCTTATAATATATCGTAATTTGTAGTGTATCATTGAAAATACCATATAGTATAACGTAATATGCAGTGCATCATTGAAAATACCTTATAATATAACGTAATATGCAGTGTATCATTGAAAATACCTTATAATATAACGTAATATGCAGTGTATCATTGAAAATACCTTATAATATAACGTAATATGCAGTGTATCATTGAAAATAGCTTATAATAAAACGTAATATGCAGTGTATCATTGAAAATACCTTAGAATATATGGTAATTCTAGTCTATCAATGAAAATACCTTATAATACAACGTAATATGCAGTGTATCATTGAAAATACCTTATAATATATCGTAATTTGTAGTGTATCATTGAAAATACCATATAGTATAACGTAATATGCAGTGCATCATTGAAAATACCATATAATATAACGAAATATGCAGTGTATCATTGAAAATACCTTGTAATATTACGTAATATGCAGTGTGTCATTGAAAATACCTTATGATATAACGTAATATGCAGTGTATCATTGAAAGTACCTTATGATATAACGTAATATGCAGTGTATCATTGAAAATACCTTATAATATATGGTAATTTGTAATGTATCAACGAAAATACCTCATAATATAACGTAATATGCAGTGTATCATTGAAAACATCTTATAATATAACGTCATATGCAGTGTATCATTGAAAATACCTTATAATATAACGTAATATGCAGTGTATCATTGAAAATATCTTATGATATAATGTAATATGCAGTGTATTATTGAAAATACCATATAATATATCGTAATATATAGTTTATTATTGAAAATACTTTATAATATAACGTAATATGCAGTGTATCATTGAAAATACCATATAATATAACGTAATATGCAGTGTATCATTGAAAATACCTTATAATAAAACGTAATATGCAGTGTATCATTGAAAATACCTTAGAATATATGGTAATTCTAGTCTATCAATGAAAATACCTTATAATACAACGTAATATGAAGTGTATCATTGAAAATACCTTATAATATATCGTAATTTGTAGTGTATCATTGAAAATACCATATAGTATAACGTAATATGCAGTGCATCATTGAAAATACCTTATAATATAACGTAATATGCAGTGTATCATTGAAAATACCTTATAATATAACGTAATATGCAGTGTATCATTGAAAATACCTTATAATACAACGTAATATGCAGTGTATCATTGAAAATACCTTATAATATATCGTAATTTGTAGTGTATCATTGAAAATACCATATAGTATAACGTAATATGCAGTGCATCATTGAAAATACCTTATAATATATAGTAGTTTATCATTGAAAACATCTTATACTATAACGTAATATGCAGTGTATCATTGAAGATACATTATGATATAACGTAATATGCAGTATATCATTGAAAATACCTTATAATATATGGTAATTTGAACTGTATCAATCAAAATGCCTTCTAATATATCGTAATATGCAGTGTATCATCGAAAATACCTTATAATATATCGTAATTTTTTAGTGTATCATTGAAAATACCTTATAATAAAACGTAATATGCAGTGTATCATTGAAAATACCTTATAATATATCGTAATTTGTAGTGTATCATTGAAAATACCATATAATATAACGTAATATGCCGTGTATCATTGAAAATACCTTATAATAAAACGTAATATGCAGTGTATCATTGAAAATACCTTAGAATATATGGTAATTCTAGTCTATCAATGAAAATACCTTGTAATACAACGTAATATGAAGTGTATCATTGAAAATACCTTATAATATATCGTAATTTGTAGTGTATCATTGAAAATACCATATAGTATAACGTAATATGCAGTGCATCATTGAAAATACCTTATAATATAACGTAATATGCAGTGTATCATTGAAAATACCTTATAATAAAACGTAATATGCAGTGTATCATTGAATATACCTTATAATATAACGTAATATGCAGTGTATCATTGAAAATAGCTTATAATAAAACGTAATATGCAGTGTATCATTGAAAATACCTTAGAATATATGGTAATTCTAGTCTATCAATGAAAATACCTTATAATACAACGTAATATGCAGTGTATCATTGAAAATACCTTATAATATATCGTAATTTGTAGTGTATCATTGAAAATACCATATAGTATAACGTAATATGCAGTGCATCATTGAAAATACCTTATAATATATAGTAGTTTATCATTGAAAACATCTTATAATATAACGTAATATGCAGTGTATCATTGAAGATACATTATGATATAACGTAATATGCAGTATATCATTGAAAATACCTTATAATATATGGTAATTTGAACTGTATCAATCAAAATGCCTTCTAATATATCGTAATATGCAGTGCATCATTGAAAATACCTTATAATATATCGTAATTTTTTAGTGTATCATTGAAAATACCTTATAATAAAACGTAATATGCAGTGTATCATTGAAAATACCTTATAATATATCGTAATTTGTAGTGTATCATTGAAAATACCATATAATATAACGTAATATGCCGTGTATCATTGAAAATACCTTATAATAAAACGTAATATGCAGTGTATCATTGAAAATACCTTAGAATATATGGTAATTCTAGTCTATCAATGAAAATACCTTATAATACAACGTAATATGCAGTGTATCATTGAAAATATCATATAATATAACGTAATATGCAGTGCATCATTGAAAATACCTTATAATATAACGTAATATGCAGTGTATCATTGAAAATATCATATAATATAACGTAATATGCAGTGTATCATTGAAAATACCTTAGAATATATGGTAATTCTAGTCTATCAATGAAAAAACCTTATAATACAACGTAATATGAAGTGTATCATTGAAAATACCTTATAATATATCGTAATTTGTAGTGTATCATTGAAAATACCATATCGTATAACGTAATATGCAGTGCATCATTGAAAATACCTTATAATATAACGTAATATGCAGTGTATCATTGAAAATACCTTATAATATAACGTAATATGCAGTGTATCATTGAAAATACCTTATAATATATCGTAATTTGTAGTGTATCATTAAAAATACCTTATAATATAACGTAATATGCAGTGTATCATTGAAAATACCTCATAATATAACGTAATATGCAGTGTATCATTGAAAACATCTTATAATATAACGTCATATGCAGTGTATCATTGAAAATACCTTATAATAAAACGTAATATGCAGTGTATCATTGAAAATACCTTAGAATATATGGTAATTCTAGTCTATCAATGAAAATACCTTATAATACAACGTAATATGCAGTGTATTATTGAAAATACCTTTTAATATATCGTAATTTGTAGTGTATCATTGAAAATACCATATAGTATAACGTAATATGCAGTGCATCATTGAAAATACCTTATAATATATAGTAGTTTATCATTGAAAACATCTTATAATATAACGTAATATGCAGTGTATCATTGAAGATACATTATGATATAACGTAATATGCAGTATATCATTGAAAATACCTTATAATATATGGTAATTTGAACTGTATCAATCAAAATACCTTCTAATATATCGTAATATGCAGTGTATCATCGAAAATACCTTATAATATATCGTAATTTTTTAGTGTATCATTGAAAATACCTAATAATATAATGTAATATGCAGTGTATCATTGAAAATACCTTATAATAAAACGTAATATGCAGTGTATCATTGAAAATACCTTATAATATAACGTAATATGCAGTGTATCATTGAAAATACCATATAATATAACGTAATATGCAGTGTATCATTGAAAATACCTTATGATATAACGTAATATGCAGTGTATCATTGAAAATACGTTATGATATAACGTAATATGCAGTGTATCATTGTAAATACCTTATAATATAACGTAATATGCAGTGTATCATTGAAAATACCTTATGATATAATGTAATATGCAGTGTATCATTGAAAATACCTTATAATATATGGTAATTTGTAGTGTATCAATGAAAATACCTTATAATATAACGTAATATGCAGTGTATCATTGAAAATACCTTATAATAAAACGTAATATGCAGTGTATCATTGAAAATACCTTAGAATATATGGTAATTCTAGTCTATCAATGAAAATACCTTATAATACAACGTAATATGCAGTGTATTATTGAAAATACCTTTTAATATATCGTAATTTGTAGTGTATCATTGAAAATACCATATAGTATAACGTAATATGCAGTGCATCATTGAAAATACCTTATAATATATAGTAGTTTATCATTGAAAACATCTTATAATATAACGTAATATGCAGTGTATCATTGAAGATACATTATGATATAACGTAATATGCAGTATATCATTGAAAATACCTTATAATATATGGTAATTTGAACTGTATCAATCAAAATACCTTCTAATATATCGTAATATGCAGTGTATCATCGAAAATACCTTATAATATATCGTAATTTTTTAGTGTATCATTGAAAATACCTAATAATATAATGTAATATGCAGTGTATCATTGAAAATACCTTATAATAAAACGTAATATGCAGTGTATCATTGAAAATACCTTATAATATAACGTAATATGCAGTGTATCATTGAAAATACCATATAATATAACGTAATATGCAGTGTATCATTGAAAATACCTTATGATATAACGTAATATGCAGTGTATCATTGAAAATACGTTATGATATAACGTAATATGCAGTGTATCATTGTAAATACCTTATAATATAACGTAATATGCAGTGTATCATTGAAAATACCTTATGATATAATGTAATATGCAGTGTATCATTGAAAATACCTTATAATATATGGTAATTTGTAGTGTATCAATGAAAATACCTTATAATATAACGTAATATGCAGTGTATCATTGAAAATACCTTATAATAAAACGTAATATGCAGTGTATCATTGAAAATACCTTATAATATAACGTAATATGCAGTGTATCATTGAAAATACCTTATAATATAACGTAATATGCAGTGTATCATTGAAAATACCTTATGATATAACGTAATATGCAGTGTATCATTGAAAATACCTTATGATATAATGTAATATGCAGTGTATCATTGAAAATACCTTATAATATATGGTAATTCGTAGTGTATCAATGAAAATACCTTATAATACAACGTAATATGCAGTGTATCATTGTAAATACCTTATCATATAACGTAGTATGCAGTGTATCATTGAAAATACCTTATGATATAATGTAATATGCAGTGTATCATTGAAAATACCTTATAATATATGGTAATTTGTAGTGTATCAATGAAAATACCTTATAATATAACGTAATATGCAGTGTATCATTGAAAATACCTTATGATATAACGTAATATGCAGTGTATCATTGAAAATACGTTATGATATAACGTAATATGCAGTGTATCATTGTAAATACCTTATAATATAACGTAATATGCAGTGTATCATTGAAAATACCTTATGATATAATGTAATATGCAGTGTATCATTGAAAATACCTTATAATATATGGTAATTTGTAGTGTATCAATGAAAATACCTTATAATATAACGTAATATGCAGTGTATCATTGAAAATACCTTATAATAAAACGTAATATGCAGTGTATCATTGAAAATACCTTAGAATATATGGTAATTCTAGTCTATCAATGAAAATACCTTATAATACAACGTAATATGCAGTGTATTATTGAAAATACCTTTTAATATATCGTAATTTGTAGTGTATCATTGAAAATACCATATAGTATAACGTAATATGCAGTGCATCATTGAAAATACCTTATAATATATAGTAGTTTATCATTGAAAACATCTTATAATATAACGTAATATGCAGTGTATCATTGAAGATACATTATGATATAACGTAATATGCAGTATATCATTGAAAATACCTTATAATATATGGTAATTTGAACTGTATCAATCAAAATACCTTCTAATATATCGTAATATGCAGTGTATCATCGAAAATACCTTATAATATATCGTAATTTTTTAGTGTATCATTGAAAATACCTAATAATATAATGTAATATGCAGTGTATCATTGAAAATACCTTATAATAAAACGTAATATGCAGTGTATCATTGAAAATACCTTATAATATAACGTAATATGCAGTGTATCATTGAAAATACCATATAATATAACGTAATATGCAGTGTATCATTGAAAATACCTTATGATATAACGTAATATGCAGTGTATCATTGAAAATACCTTATGATATAACGTAATATGCAGTGTATCATTGTAAATACCTTATAATATAACGTAATATGCAGTGTATCATTGAAAATACCTTATGATATAATGTAATATGCAGTGTATCATTGAAAATACCTTATAATATATGGTAATTTGTAGTGTATCAATGAAAATACCTTATAATATAACGTAATATGCAGTGTATCATTGAAAATACCTTATAATAAAACGTAATATGCAGTGTATCATTGAAAATACCTTATAATATAACGTAATATGCAGTGTATCATTGAAAATACCTTATAATATAACGTAATATGCAGTGTATCATTGAAAATACCTTATGATATAACGTAATATGCAGTGTATCATTGAAAATACCTTATGATATAATGTAATATGCAGTGTATCATTGAAAATACCTTATAATATATGGTAATTCGTAGTGTATCAATGAAAATACCTTATAATACAACGTAATATGCAGTGTATCATTGTAAATACCTTATCATATAACGTAGTATGCAGTGTATCATTGAAAATACCTTATGATATAATGTAATATGCAGTGTATCATTGAAAATACCTTATAATATATGGTAATTTGTAGTGTATCAATGAAAATACCTTATAATATAACGTAATATGCAGTGTATCATTGAAAATACCATATAATATATCGTAATATGTAGTGTATCATTGAAAATACGTTATAATATAACGTAATATGCAGTGTATCATTGAAAATACCATATAATATAACGTAATATGCCGTGTATCATTGAAAATACCTTATAATAAAACGTAATATGCAGTGTATCATTGAAAATACCATATAATATATCGTAATATATAGTTTATCATTGAAAATACTTTATAATATAACGTAATATGCAGTGTATCATTGAAAATACCATATAATACAACGTAATATGCAGTGTATCATTGAATATACCTTATAATATATCGTAATTTGTAGTGTATCATTGAAAATACCATATAGTATAACGTAATATGCAGTGCATCATTGAAAATACCTTATAATATAACGTAATATGCACTGTATCATTGAAAATACCTTATAATATAACGTAATATGCAATGTATCATTGAAAATACTTTATGATATAACGTAATATGCAGTGTATCATTGAAAATACCTTATAATATATCGTAATTTGTAGTGTATCATTGAAAATACCATATAGTATAACGAAATATGCAGTGCATCATTGAAAATACCATATAATATAACGTAATATGCAGTGTATCATTGAAAATACCTTATAATATAACGTAATATGCAGTGTATCATTGAAAATACCTTATGATATAACGTAATATGCAGTGTATCATTGAAAGTACCTTATGATATAACGTAATATGCAGTGTATCATTAAAAATACCTTAGAATATATGGTAATTCTAGTCTATCAATGAAAATACCTTATAATACAACGTAATATGCAGTGTATCATTGAAAATACCTTATAATATATCGTAATTTGTAGTGTATCATTGAAAATACCTTATAATATATCGTAATTTGTAGTGTATCATTGAAAATACCTTATAATATAACGTAATATGCAGTGTATCATTGAAAATACCTTATAATATAACGTAATATGCAGTGTATCATTGAAAATACCTTATAATATAACGTAATATGCAGTGTATCATTGAAAATACCTTATAATATAACGTAATATGCAGTGTATCATTGAAAATACCTTATAATATATAGTAGTTTATCATTGAAAACATCTTATAATATAACGTAATATGCAGTGTATCATTGAAAATACCTTATGATATAACGTAATGTGCAGTATATCATTGAAAATACCTTATAATATATGGTAATTTGAACTGTATCAATCAAAATACCTTCTAATATATCGTAAAATGCAGTGTATCATCGAAATTACCTTATAATATAACGTAATATGCACTGTATCATTAAAAATACCTTATAATATAACGTAATATGCAGTGTATCATTGAAAATACCTCATAATATAACGTAATATGCAGTGTATCATTGAAAACATCTTATAATATAACGTCATATGCAGTGTATCATTGAAAATACCTTATAATATAACGTAATATGCAGTGTATCATTGAAAATACCTTATAATATATGGTAATTTGTAGTGTATCAATGAAAATACCTTATAATATAACGTAATATGCAGTGTATCATTGAAAATACCATATAATATATCGTAATATATAGTTTATCATTGAAAATACTTTATAATATAACGTAATATGCAGTGTATCATTGAAAATACCATATAATATAACGTAATATGCAGTGTATCGTTGAAAATACCTTATAATAAAACGTAATATGAAGTGTATCATTGGAAATACCTTAGAATATATGGTAATTCTAGTCTATCAATGAAAATACCTTATAATACAACGTAATATGCAGTGTATCATTGAAAATACCTTATGATATAATGTAATATGCAGTGTATCATTGAAAATACCTTATAATATATGGTAATTTGTAGTGTATCAATGAAAATACCTTATAATATAACGTAATATGCAGTGTATCATTGAAAATACCATATAATATATCGTAATATGTAGTTTATCATTGAAAATACGTTATAATATAACGTAATATGCAGTGTATCATTGAAAATACCATATAATATAACGTAATATGCCGTGTATCATTGAAAATACCTTATAATAAAACGTAATATGCAGTGTATCATTGAAAATACCTTGGAATATATGGTAATTCTAGTCTATCAATGAAAATACCTTATAATACAACGTAATATGCAGTGTATCATTGAATATACCTTATAATATATCGTAATTTGTAGTGTATCATTGAAAATACCATATAGTATAACGTAATATGCAGTGCATCATTGAAAATACCTTATAATATAACGTAATATGCACTGTATCATTGAAAATACCTTATAATATAACGTAATATGCAATGTATCATTGAAAATACTTTATGATATAACGTAATATGCAGTGTATCATTGAAAATACCTTATAATATATCGTAATTTGTAGTGTATCATTGAAAATACCATATAGTATAACGTAATATGCAGTGCATCATTGAAAATACCATATAATATAACGTAATATGCAGTGTATCATTGAAAATACCTTATAATATAACGTAATATGCAGTGTATCATTGAAAATACCTTATGATATAACGTAATATGCAGTGTATCATTGAAAATACCTTATGATATAACGTAATATGCAGTGTATCATTGAAAGTACCTTATGATATAACGTAATATGCAGTGTATCATTGAAAATACCTTAGAATATATGGTAATTCTAGTCTATCAATGAAAATACCTTATAATACAACGTAATATGCAGTGTATCATTGAAAATACCTTATAATATATCGTAATTTGTAGTGTATCATTGAAAATACCTTATAATATAACGTAATATGCAGTGTATCATTGAAAATACCTTATAATATAACGTAATATGCAGTGTATCATTGAAAATACCTTATAATATAACGTAATATGCAGTGTATCATTGAAAATACCTTATAATAAAACGTAATATGCAGTGTATCATTGAAAATACCTTATAATATATAGTAGTTTATCATTGAAAACATCTTATAATATAACGTAATATGCAGTGTATCATTGAAAATACCTTATGATATAACGTAATGTGCAGTATATCATTGAAAATACCTTATAATATATGGTAATTTGAACTGTATCAATCAAAATACCTTCTAATATATCGTAAAATGCAGTGTATCATCGAAATTACCTTATAATATAACGTAATATGCACTGTATCATTAAAAATACCTTATAATATAACGTAATATGCAGTGTATCATTGAAAATACCTCATAATATAACGTAATATGCAGTGTATCATTGAAAACATCTTATAATATAACGTCATATGCAGTGTATCATTGAAAATACCTTATAATATAACGTAATATGCAGTGTATCATTGAAAATACCTTATAATATATGGTAATTTGTAGTGTATCAATGAAAATACCTTATAATATAACGTAATATGCAGTGTATCATTGAAAATACCATATAATATATCGTAATATATAGTTTATCATTGAAAATACTTTATAATATAACGTAATATGCAGTGTATCATTGAAAATACCATATAATATAACGTAATATGCAGTGTATCGTTGAAAATACCTTATAATAAAACGTAATATGAAGTGTATCATTGGAAATACCTTAGAATATATGGTAATTCTAGTCTATCAATGAAAATACCTTATAATACAACGTAATATGCAGTGTATCATTGAAAATACCTTATAATATATCGTAATTTGTAGTGTATCATTGAAAATACCATATAGTATAACGTAATATGCAGTGCATCATTGAAAATACCTTATAATATAACGTAATATGCAGTGTATCATTGAAAATACCTTATAATATAACGTAATATGCAGTGTATCATTGAAAATACTTTATGATATAACGTAATATGCAGTGTATCATTGAAAATACCTTATAATATATCGTAATTTGTAGTGTATCATTGAAAATACCATATAGTATAACGTAATATGCAGTGCATCATTGAAAATACCTTATAATATAACGTAATATGCAGTGTATCATTGAAAATACCTTATAATATAACGTAATATGCAGTGTATCATTGAAAATACCTTATGATATAACGTAATATGCAGTGTATCATTGAAAATACCTTATGATATAACGTAATATGCAGTGTATCATTGAAAGTACCTTATGATATAACGTAATATGCAGTGTATCATTGAAAATACCTTGTAATATATCGTAATATGTAGTTTATCATTGAAAATACGTTATAATATAACGTAATATGCAGTGTATCATTGAAAATACCATATAGTATAACGTAATATGCCGTGTATCATTGAAAATACCTTATAATAAAACGTAATATGCAGTGTATCATTGAAAATACCTTAGAATATAACGTAATATGCAGTGTATCATTGAAAATATCTTATGATATAATGTAATATGTAGTGTATCATTGAAAATACCATATAATATATCGTAATATATAGTTTATTATTGAAAATACTTTATAATATAACGTAATATGCAGTGTATCATTGAAAATACCATATAATATAACGTAATATGCAGTGCATCATTGAAAATACCTTATAATATAACGTAATATGCAGTGTATCATTGAATATACCTTATAATATAACGTAATATGCAGTGTATCATTGAAAATAGCTTATAATAAAACGTAATATGCAGTGTATCATTGAAAATACCTTAGAATATATGGTAATTCTAGTCTATCAATGAAAATACCTTATAATACAACGTAATATGCAGTGTATCATTGAAAATACCTTATAATATATCGTAATTTGTAGTGTATCATTGAAAATACCATATAGTATAACGTAATATGCAGTGCATCATTGAAAATACCTTATAATATATCGTAATTTGTAGTGTATCATTGAAAATACCATATAGTATAACGTAATATGCAGTGCATCATTGAAAATACCTTATAATATAACGTAATATGCACTGTATCATTGAAAATACCTTATAATATAACGTAATATGCAATGTATCATTGAAAATACTTTATGATATAACGTAATATGCAGTGTATCATTGAAAATACCTTATAATATATCGTAATTTGTAGTGTATCATTGAAAATACCATATAGTATAACGTAATATGCAGTGCATCATTGAAAATACCATATAGTATAACGTAATATGCAGTGCATCATTGAAAATACCTTATAATATAACGTAATATGCACTGTATCATTGAAAATACCTTATAATATAACGTAATATGCAGTGTATCATTGAAAATGCTTTATGATATAACGTAATATGCAGTGTATCATTGAAAATACCTTATAATAAAACGTAATATGCAGTGTATCATTGAAAATACCTTAGAATATATGGTAATTCTAGTCTATCAATGAAAATACCTTATAATACAACGTAATATGCAGTGTATCATTGAAAATACCTTATAATAAAACGTAATATGCACTGTATCATTGAAAATACCTTATAATATAACGTAATATGCAGTGTATCATTGAAAATACCTTATAATATAACGTAATATGCAGTGTATCATTGAAAATACCTTATAATAAAACGTAATATGCAGTGTATCATTGAAAATACCTTAGAATATATGGTAATTCTAGTCTATCAATGAAAATACCTTATAATACAACGTAATATGCCGTGTATCATTGAAAATACCTTATAATAAAACGTAATTTGTAGTGTATCATTGAAAATACCATATAGTATAACGTAATATGCAGTGCATCATTGAAAATACCATATAATATAACGAAATATGCAGTGTATCATTGAAAATACCTTGTAATATTACGTAATATGCAGTGTGTCATTGAAAATACCTTATGATATAACGTAATATGCAGTGTATCATTGAAAGTACCTTATGATATAACGTAATATGCAGTGTATCATTGAAAATACCTTATAATATATGGTAATTTGTAATGTATCAACGAAAATACCTCATAATATAACGTAATATGCAGTGTATCATTGAAAACATCTTATAATATAACGTCATATGCAGTGTATCATTGAAAATACCTTATAATATATCGTAATTTGTAGTGTATCATTGAAAATACCATATAGTATAACGTAATATGCAGTGCATCATTGAAAATACCTTATAATATAACGTAATATGCAGTGTATCATTGAAAATACCTTATAATATAACGTAATATGCAGTGTATCATTGAAAATACCTTATAATATAACGTAATATGCAGTGTATCATTGAAAATAGCTTATAATAAAACGTAATATGCAGTGTATCATTGAAAATACCTTAGAATATATGGTAATTCTAGTCTATCAATGAAAATACCTTATAATACAACGTAATATGCAGTGTATCATTGAAAATACCTTATAATATATCGTAATTTGTAGTGTATCATTGAAAATACCATATAGTATAACGTAATATGCAGTGCATCATTGAAAATACCATATATAATATAACGAAATATGCAGTGTATCATTGAAAATACCTTGTAATATTACGTAATATGCAGTGTGTCATTGAAAATACCTTATGATATAACGTAATATGCAGGTGTATCATTGAAAGTACCTTATGATATAACGTAATATGCAGTGTATCATTGAAAATACCTTATAATATATGGTAATTTGTAATGTATCAACGAAAATACCTCATAATATAACGTAATATGCAGTGTATCATTGAAAACATCTTAATAATATAACGTCATATGCAGTGTATCATTGAAAATACCTTATAATATAACGTAATATGCAGTGTATCATTGAAAATATCTTATGATATAATGTAATATGCAGTGTATTATTGAAAATACCATATAATATATCGTAATATATAGTTTATTATTGAAAATACTTTATAATATAACGTAATATGCAGTGTATCATTGAAAATACCATATAATATAACGTAATATGCAGTGTATCATTGAAATACCTTATAATAAAACGTAATATGAAGTGTATCATTGAAAATACCTTAGAATATATGGTAATTCTAGTCTATCAATGAAAATACCTTATAATACAACGTAATATGAAGTGTATCATTGAAAATACCTTATAATATATCGTAATTTGTAGTGTATCATTGAAAATACCATATAGTATAACGTAATATGTAGTGCATCATTGAAAATACCTTATAATATAACGTAATATGCAGTGTATCATTGAAAATACCTTATAATATAACGTAATTTTTTAGTGTATCATTGAAAATACCTTATAATATAACGTAATATGCAGTGTATCATTGAAAATAGCTTATAATAAAACGTAATATGCAGTGTATCATTGAAAATACCTTAGAATATATGGTAATTCTAGTCTATCAATGAAAATACCTTATAATACAACGTAATATGCAGTGTATCATTGAAAATACCTTATAATATATCGTAATTTGTAGTGTATCATTGAAAATACCATATAGTATAACGTAATATGCAGTGCATCATTGAAAATACCTTATAATATATAGTAGTTTATCATTGAAAACATCTTATAATATAACGTAATATGCAGTGTATCATTGAAGATACATTATGATATAACGTAATATGCAGTATATCATTGAAAATACCTTATAATATATGGTAATTTGAACTGTATCAATCAAAATGCCTTCTAATATATCGTAATATGCAGTGTATCATCGAAAATACCTTATAATATATCGTAATTTTTTAGTGTATCATTGAAAATACCTTATAATAAAACGTAATATGCAGTGTATCATTGAAAATACCTTATAATATATCGTAATTTGTAGTGTATCATTGAAAATACCATATAATATAACGTAATATGCCGTGTATCATTGAAAATACCTTATAATAAAACGTAATATGCAGTGTATCATTGAAAATACCTTAGAATATATGGTAATTCTAGTCTATCAATGAAAATACCTTGTAATACAACGTAATATGAAGTGTATCATTGAAAATACCTTATAATATATCGTAATTTGTAGTGTATCATTGAAAATACCATATAGTATAACGTAATATGCAGTGCATCATTGAAAATACCTTATAATATAACGTAATATGCAGTGTATCATTGAAAATACCTTATAATAAAACGTAATATGCAGTGTATCATTGAATATACCTTATAATATAACGTAATATGCAGTGTATCATTGAAAATAGCTTATAATAAAACGTAATATGCAGTGTATCATTGAAAATACCTTAGAATATATGGTAATTCTAGTCTATCAATGAAAATACCTTATAATACAACGTAATATGCAGTGTATCATTGAAAATACCTTATAATATATCGTAATTTGTAGTGTATCATTGAAAATACCATATAGTATAACGTAATATGCAGTGCATCATTGAAAATACCTTATAATATATAGTAGTTTATCATTGAAAACATCTTATAATATAACGTAATATGCAGTGTATCATTGAAGATACATTATGATATAACGTAATATGCAGTATATCATTGAAAATACCTTATAATATATGGTAATTTGAACTGTATCAATCAAAATGCCTTCTAATATATCGTAATATGCAGTGTATCATCGAAAATACCTTATAATATATCGTAATTTTTTAGTGTATCATTGAAAATACCTTATAATAAAACGTAATATGCAGTGTATCATTGAAAATACCTTATAATATATCGTAATTTGTAGTGTATCATTGAAAATACCATATAATATAACGTAATATGCCGTGTATCATTGAAAATACCTTATAATAAAACGTAATATGCAGTGTATCATTGAAAATACCTTAGAATATATGGTAATTCTAGTCTATCAATGAAAATACCTTATAATACAACGTAATATGCAGTGTATCATTGAAAATATCATATAATATAACGTAATATGCAGTGCATCATTGAAAATACCTTATAATATAACGTAATATGCAGTGTATCATTGAAAATATCATATAATATAACGTAATATGCAGTGTATCATTGAAAATACCTTAGAATATATGGTATTTCTAGTCTATCAATGAAAAAACCTTATAATACAACGTAATATGCAGTGTATCATTGAAAATACCTTATAATATATCGTAATTTGTAGTGTATCATTGAAAATACCATATCGTATAACGTAATATGCAGTGCATCATTGAAAATACCTTATAATATAACGTAATATGCAGTGTATCATTGAAAATACCTTATAATATAACGTAATATGCAGTGTATCATTGAAAATACCTTATAATATATCGTAATTTGTAGTGTATCATTGAAAATACCTTATAATATATCGTAATTTGTAGTGTATCATTGAAAATACCATATAGTATAACGTAATATGCAGTGCATCATTGAAAATACCTTATAATATAACGTAATATGCAGTGTATCATTGAAAATACCTTATAATATAACGTAATATGCAGTGTATCATTGAAAATACCTTATAATATATCGTAATTTGTAGTGTATCATTAAAAATACCTTATAATATAACGTAATATGCAGTGTATCATTGAAAATACCTCATAATATAACGTAATATGCAGTGTATCATTGAAAACATCTTATAATATAACGTCATATGCAGTGTATCATTGAAAATACCTTATAATAAAACGTAATATGCAGTGTATCATTGAAAATACCTTAGAATATATGGTAATTCTAGTCTATCAATGAAAATACCTTATAATACAACGTAATATGCAGTGTATCATTGAAAATACCTTATAATAAAACGTAATATGCACTGTATCATTGAAAATACCTTATAATATAACGTAATATGCAGTGTATCATTGAAAATACCTTATAATATAACGTAATATGCAGTGTATCATTGAAAATACCTTATAATAAAACGTAATATGCAGTGTATCATTGAAAATACCTTAGAATATATGGTAATTCTAGTCTATCAATGAAAATACCTTATAATACAACGTAATATGCCGTGTATCATTGAAAATACCTTATAATAAAACGTAATTTGTAGTGTATCATTGAAAATACCATATAGTATAACGTAATATGCAGTGCATCATTGAAAATACCATATAATATAACGAAATATGCAGTGTATCATTGAAAATACCTTGTAATATTACGTAATATGCAGTGTATCATTGAAAATACCTTATGATATAACGTAATATGCAGTGTATCATTGAAAGTACCTTATGATATAACGTAATATGCAGTGTATCATTGAAAATACCTTATAATATATGGTAATTTGTAATGTATCAACGAAAATACCTCATAATATAACGTAATATGCAGTGTATCATTGAAAACATCTTATAATATAACGTCATATGCAGTGTATCATTGAAAATACCTTATAATATATCGTAATTTGTAGTGTATCATTGAAAATACCATATAGTATAACGTAATATGCAGTGCATCATTGAAAATACCTTATAATATAACGTAATATGCAGTGTATCATTGAAAATACCTTATAATATAACGTAATATGCAGTGTATCATTGAAAATACCTTATAATATAACGTAATATGCAGTGTATCATTGAAAATAGCTTATAATAAAACGTAATATGCAGTGTATCATTGAAAATACCTTAGAATATATGGTAATTCTAGTCTATCAATGAAAATACCTTATAATACAACGTAATATGCAGTGTATCATTGAAAATACCTTATAATATATCGTAATTTGTAGTGTATCATTGAAAATACCATATAGTATAACGTAATATGCAGTGCATCATTGAAAATACCATATAATATAACGAAATATGCAGTGTATCATTGAAAATACCTTGTAATATTACGTAATATGCAGTGTGTCATTGAAAATACCTTATGATATAACGTAATATGCAGTGTATCATTGAAAGTACCTTATGATATAACGTAATATGCAGTGTATCATTGAAAATACCTTATAATATATGGTAATTTGTAATGTATCAACGAAAATACCTCATAATATAACGTAATATGCAGTGTATCATTGAAAACATCTTATAATATAACGTCATATGCAGTGTATCATTGAAAATACCTTATAATATAACGTAATATGCAGTGTATCATTGAAAATATCTTATGATATAATGTAATATGCAGTGTATTATTGAAAATACCATATAATATATCGTAATATATAGTTTATTATTGAAAATACTTTATAATATAACGTAATATGCAGTGTATCATTGAAAATACCATATAATATAACGTAATATGCAGTGTATCATTGAAAATACCTTATAATAAAACGTAATATGAAGTGTATCATTGAAAATACCTTAGAATATATGGTAATTCTAGTCTATCAATGAAAATACCTTATAATACAACGTAATATGAAGTGTATCATTGAAAATACCTTATAATATATCGTAATTTGTAGTGTATCATTGAAAATACCATATAGTATAACGTAATATGCAGTGCATCATTGAAAATACCTTATAATATAACGTAATATGCAGTGTATCATTGAAAATACCTTATAATATAACGTAATATGCAGTGTATCATTGAAAATACCTTATAATATAACGTAATATGCAGTGTATCATTGAAAATAGCTTATAATAAAACGTAATATGCAGTGTATCATTGAAAATACCTTAGAATATATGGTAATTCTAGTCTATCAATGAAAATACCTTATAATACAACGTAATATGCAGTGTATCATTGAAAATACCTTATAATATATCGTAATTTGTAGTGTATCATTGAAAATACCATATAGTATAACGTAATATGCAGTGCATCATTGAAAATACCTTATAATATATAGTAGTTTATCATTGAAAACATCTTATAATATAACGTAATATGCAGTGTATCATTGAAGATACATTATGATATAACGTAATATGCAGTATATCATTGAAAATACCTTATAATATATGGTAATTTGAACTGTATCAATCAAAATGCCTTCTAATATATCGTAATATGCAGTGTATCATCGAAAATACCTTATAATATATCGTAATTTTTTAGTGTATCATTGAAAATACCTTATAATAAAACGTAATATGCAGTGTATCATTGAAAATACCTTATAATAAAACGTAATATGAAGTGTATCATTGAAAATACCTTAGAATATATGGTAATTCTAGTCTATCAATGAAAATACCTTATAATACAACGTAATATGAAGTGTATCATTGAAAATACCTTATAATATATCGTAATTTGTAGTGTATCATTGAAAATACCATATAGTATAACGTAATATGCAGTGCATCATTGAAAATACCTTATAATATAACGTAATATGCAGTGTATCATTGAAAATACCGTTATAATATAACGTAATATGCAGTGTATCATTGAAAATACCTTATAATATAACGTAATATGCAGTGTATCATTGAAAATAGCTTATAATAAAACGTAATATGCAGTGTATCATTGAAAATACCTTAGAATATATGGTAATTCTAGTCTATCAATGAAAATACCTTATAATACAACGTAATATGCAGTGTATCATTGAAAATACCTTATAATATATCGTAATTTGTAGTGTATCATTGAAAATACCATATAGTATAACGTAATATGCAGTGCATCATTGAAAATACCTTATAATATATAGTAGTTTATCATTGAAAACATCTTATAATATAACGTAATATGCAGTGTATCATTGAAGATACATTATGATATAACGTAATATGCAGTATATCATTGAAAATACCTTATAATATATGGTAATTTGAACTGTATCAATCAAAATGCCTTCTAATATATCGTAATATGCAGTGTATCATCGAAAATACCTTATAATATATCGTAATTTTTTAGTGTATCATTGAAAATACCTTATAATAAAACGTAATATGCAGTGTATCATTGAAAATACCTTATAATATATCGTAATTTGTAGTGTATCATTGAAAATACCATATAATATAACGTAATATGCCGTGTATCATTGAAAATACCTTATAATAAAACGTAATATGCAGTGTATCATTGAAAATACCTTAGAATATATGGTAATTCTAGTCTATCAATGAAAATACCTTATAATACAACGTAATATGCAGTGTATCATTGAAAATATCATATAATATAACGTAATATGCAGTGCATCATTGAAAATACCTTATAATATAACGTAATATGCAGTGTATCATTGAAAATATCATATAATATAACGTAATATGCAGTGTATCATTGAAAATACCTTAGAATATATGGTAATTCTAGTCTATCAATGAAAAAACCTTATAATACAACGTAATATGAAGTGTATCATTGAAAATACCTTATAATATATCGTAATTTGTAGTGTATCATTGAAAATACCATATCGTATAACGTAATATGCAGTGCATCATTGAAAATACCTTATAATATAACGTAATATGCAGTGTATCATTGAAAATACCTTATAATATAACGTAATATGCAGTGTATCATTGAAAATACCTTATAATATATCGTAATTTGTAGTGTATCATTGAAAATACCTTATAATATATCGTAATTTGTAGTGTATCATTGAAAATACCATATAGTATAACGTAATATGCAGTGCATCATTGAAAATACCTTATAATATAACGTAATATGCAGTGTATCATTGAAAATACCTTATAATATAACGTAATATGCAGTGTATCACTGAAAATACCTTATAATATATCGTAATTTGTAGTGTATCATTAAAAATACCTTATAATATAACGTAATATGCAGTGTATCATTGAAAATACCTCATAATATAACGTAATATGCAGTGTATCATTGAAAACATCTTATAATATAACGTCATATGCAGTGTATCATTGAAAATACCTTATAATAAAACGTAATATGCAGTGTATCATTGAAAATACCTTAGAATATATGGTAATTCTAGTCTATCAATGAAAATACCTTATAATACAACGTAATATGCAGTGTATTATTGAAAATACCTTTTAATATATCGTAATTTGTAGTGTATCATTGAAAATACCATATAGTATAACGTAATATGCAGTGCATCATTGAAAATACCTTATAATATATAGTAGTTTATCATTGAAAACATCTTATAATATAACGTAATATGCAGTGTATCATTGAAGATACATTATGATATAACGTAATATGCAGTATATCATTGAAAATACCTTATAATATATGGTAATTTGAACTGTATCAATCAAAATACCTTCTAATATATCGTAATATGCAGTGTATCATCGAAAATACCTTATAATATATCGTAATTTTTTAGTGTATCATTGAAAATACCTAATAATATAATGTAATATGCAGTGTATCATTGAAAATACCTTATAATAAAACGTAATATGCAGTGTATCATTGAAAATACCTTATAATATAACGTAATATGCAGTGTATCATTGAAAATACCATATAATATAACGTAATATGCAGTGTATCATTGAAAATACCTTATGATATAACGTAATATGCAGTGTATCATTGAAAATACGTTATGATATAACGTAATATGCAGTGTATCATTGTAAATACCTTATAATATAACGTAATATGCAGTGTATCATTGAAAATACCTTATGATATAATGTAATATGCAGTGTATCATTGAAAATACCTTATAATATATGGTAATTTGTAGTGTATCAATGAAAATACCTTATAATATAACGTAATATGCAGTGTATCATTGAAAATACCTTATAATAAAACGTAATATGCAGTGTATCATTGAAAATACCTTAGAATATATGGTAATTCTAGTCTATCAATGAAAATACCTTATAATACAACGTAATATGCAGTGTATTATTGAAAATACCTTTTAATATATCGTAATTTGTAGTGTATCATTGAAAATACCATATAGTATAACGTAATATGCAGTGCATCATTGAAAATACCTTATAATATATAGTAGTTTATCATTGAAAACATCTTATAATATAACGTAATATGCAGTGTATCATTGAAGATACATTATGATATAACGTAATATGCAGTATATCATTGAAAATACCTTATAATATATGGTAATTTGAACTGTATCAATCAAAATACCTTCTAATATATCGTAATATGCAGTGTATCATCGAAAATACCTTATAATATATCGTAATTTTTTAGTGTATCATTTAAAATACCTTATAATAAAACGTAATATGCAGTGTATCATTGAAAATACCTTATAATATAACGTAATATGCAGTGTATCATTGAAAATACCTTATAATATAACGTAATATGCAGTGTATCATTGAAAATACCATATAATATAACGTAATATGCAGTGTATCATTGAAAATACCTTATGATATAACGTAATATGCAGTGTATCATTGAAAATACCTTATGATATAACGTAATATGCAGTGTATCATTGTAAATACCTTATAATATAACGTAATATGCAGTGTATCATTGAAAATACCTTATGATATAATGTAATATGCAGTGTATCATTGAAAATACCTTATAATATATGGTAATTTGTAGTGTATCAATGAAAATACCTTATAATATAACGTAATATGCAGTGTATCATTGAAAATACCTTATAATAAAACGTAATATGCAGTGTATCATTGAAAATACCTTATAATATAACGTAATATGCAGTGTATCATTGAAAATACCTTATAATATAACGTAATATGCAGTGTATCATTGAAAATACCTTATGATATAACGTAATATGCAGTGTATCATTGAAAATACCTTATGATATAATGTAATATGCAGTGTATCATTGAAAATACCTTATAATATATGGTAATTCGTAGTGTATCAATGAAAATACCTTATAATATATGGTAATTCGTAGTGTATCAATGAAAATACCTTATAATACAACGTAATATGCAGTGTATCATTGTAAATACCTTATCATATAACGTAGTATGCAGTGTATCATTGAAAATACCTTATGATATAATGTAATATGCAGTGTATCATTGAAAATACCTTATAATATATGGTAATTTGTAGTGTATCAATGAAAATACCTTATAATATAACGTAATATGCAGTGTATCATTGAAAATACCATATAATATATCGTAATATGTAGTGTATCATTGAAAATACGTTATAATATAACGTAATATGCAGTGTATCATTGAAAATACCATATAATATAACGTAATATGCAGTGTATCATTGAAAATACCTTATAATAAAACGTAATATGCAGTGTATCATTGAAAATACCATATAATATATCGTAATATATAGTTTATCATTGAAAATACTTTATAATATAACGTAATATGCAGTGTATCATTGAAAATACCATATAATACAACGTAATATGCAGTGTATCATTGAAAATACCTTATAATATATCGTAATTTGTAGTGTATCATTGAAAATACCATATAGTATAACGTAATATGCAGTGCATCATTGAAAATACCTTATAATATAACGTAATATGCACTGTATCATTGAAAATACCTTATAATATAACGTAATATGCAATGTATCATTGAAAATACTTTATGATATAACGTAATATGCAGTGTATCATTGAAAATACCTTATAATATATCGTAATTTGTAGTGTATCATTGAAAATACCATATAGTATAACGTAATATGCAGTGCATCATTGAAAATACCATATAATATAACGTAATATGCAGTGTATCATTGAAAATACCTTATAATATAACGTAATATGCAGTGTATCATTGAAAATACCTTATGATATAACGTAATATGCAGTGTATCATTGAAAGTACCTTATGATATAACGTAATATGCAGTGTATCATTGAAAATACCTTAGAATATATGGTAATTCTAGTCTATCAATGAAAATACCTTATAATACAACGTAATATGCAGTGTATCATTGAAAATACCTTATAATATATCGTAATTTGTAGTGTATCATTGAAAATACCTTATAATATATCGTAATTTGTAGTCTATCAATGAAAATACCTTATAATACAACGTAATATGCAGTGTATTATTGAAAATACCTTTTAATATATCGTAATTTGTAGTGTATCATTGAAAATACCATATAGTATAACGTAATATGCAGTGCATCATTGAAAATACCTTATAATATATAGTAGTTTATCATTGAAAACATCTTATAATATATCGTAATATGCAGTGTATCATCGAAAATACCTTATAATATATCGTAATTTTTTAGTGTATCATTGAAAATACCTAATAATATAATGTAATATGCAGTGTATCATTGAAAATACCTTATAATAAAACGTAATATGCAGTGTATCATTGAAAATACCTTATAATATAACGTAATATGCAGTGTATCATTGAAAATACCATATAATATAACGTAATATGCAGTGTATCATTGAAAATACCTTATGATATAACGTAATATGCAGTGTATCATTGAAAATACGTTATGATATAACGTAATATGCAGTGTATCATTGTAAATACCTTATAATATAACGTAATATGCAGTGTATCATTGAAAATACCTTATGATATAATGTAATATGCAGTGTATCATTGAAAATACCTTATAATATATGGTAATTTGTAGTGTATCAATGAAAATACCTTATAATATAACGTAATATGCAGTGTATCATTGAAAATACCTTATAATAAAACGTAATATGCAGTGTATCATTGAAAATACCTTAGAATATATGGTAATTCTAGTCTATCAATGAAAATACCTTATAATACAACGTAATATGCAGTGTATTATTGAAAATACCTTATAATATATCGTAATTTGTAGTGTATCATTGAAAATACCATATAGTATAACGTAATATGCAGTGCATCATTGAAAATACCTTATAATATATAGTAGTTTATCATTGAAAACATCTTATAATATAACGTAATATGCAGTGTATCATTGAAGATACATTATGATATAACGTAATATGCAGTATATCATTGAAAATACCTTATAATATATGGTAATTTGAACTGTATCAATCAAAATACCTTCTAATATATCGTAATATGCAGTGTATCATCGAAAATACCTTATAATATATCGTAATTTTTTAGTGTATCATTGAAAATACCTAATAATATAATGTAATATGCAGTGTATCATTGAAAATACCTTATAATAAAACGTAATATGCAGTGTATCATTGAAAATACCTTATAATATAACGTAATATGCAGTGTATCATTGAAAATACCATATAATATAACGTAATATGCAGTGTATCATTGAAAATACCTTATGATATAACGTAATATGCAGTGTATCATTGAAAATACGTTATGATATAACGTAATATGCAGTGTATCATTGTAAATACCTTATAATATAACGTAATATGCAGTGTATCATTGAAAATACCTTATGATATAATGTAATATGCAGTGTATCATTGAAAATACCTTATAATATATGGTAATTTGTAGTGTATCAATGAAAATACCTTATAATATAACGTAATATGCAGTGTATCATTGAAAATACCTTATAATAAAACGTAATATGCAGTGTATCATTGAAAATACCTTATAATATAACGTAATATGCAGTGTATCATTGAAAATACCTTATAATATAACGTAATATGCAGTGTATCATTGAAAATACCTTATGATATAACGTAATATGCAGTGTATCATTGAAAATACCTTATGATATAATGTAATATGCAGTGTATCATTGAAAATACCTTATAATATATGGTAATTCGTAGTGTATCAATGAAAATACCTTATAATATATGGTAATTCGTAGTGTATCAATGAAAATACCTTATAATACAACGTAATATGCAGTGTATCATTGTAAATACCTTATCATATAACGTAGTATGCAGTGTATCATTGAAAATACCTTATGATATAATGTAATATGCAGTGTATCATTGAAAATACCTTATAATATATGGTAATTTGTAGTGTATCAATGAAAATACCTTATAATATAACGTAATATGCAGTGTATCATTGAAAATACCATATAATATATCGTAATATGTAGTGTATCATTGAAAATACGTTATAATATAACGTAATATGCAGTGTATCATTGAAAATACCATATAATATAACGTAATATGCCGTGTATCATTGAAAATACCTTATAATAAAACGTAATATGCAGTGTATCATTGAAAATACCATATAATATATCGTAATATATAGTTTATCATTGAAAATACTTTATAATATAACGTAATATGCAGTGTATCATTGAAAATACCATATAATACAACGTAATATGCAGTGTATCATTGAATATACCTTATAATATATCGTAATTTGTAGTGTATCATTGAAAATACCATATAGTATAACGTAATATGCAGTGCATCATTGAAAATACCTTATAATATAACGTAATATGCAGTGTATCATTGGAAATACCTTATAATAAAACGTAATATGCAGTGTATCATTGAAAATACCTTATAATATATAGTAGTTTATCATTGAAAACATCTTATAATATAACGTAATATGCAGTGTATCATTGAAAATACCTTATGATATAACGTAATGTGCAGTATATCATTGAAAATACCTTATAATATATGGTAATTTGAACTGTATCAATCAAAATACCTTCTAATATATCGTAAAATGCAGTGTATCATCGAAATTACCTTATAATATAACGTAATATGCACTGTATCATTGAAAATACCTTATAATATAACGTAATATGCAGTGTATCATTGAAAATACCTCATAATATAACGTAATATGCAGTGTATCATTGAAAACATCTTATAATATAACGTCATATGCAGTGTATCATTGAAAATACCTTATAATATAACGTAATATGCAGTGTATCATTGAAAATACCTTATAATATATGGTAATTTGTAGTGTATCAATGAAAATACCTTATAATATAACGTAATATGCAGTGTATCATTGAAAATACCATATAATATATCGTAATATATAGTTTATCATTGAAAATACTTTATAATATAACGTAATATGCAGTGTATCATTGAAAATACCATATAATATAACGTAATATGCAGTGTATCGTTGAAAATACCTTATAATAAAACGTAATATGAAGTGTATCATTGGAAATACCTTAGAATATATGGTAATTCTAGTCTATCAATGAAAATACCTTATAATACAACGTAATATGCAGTGTATCATTGAAAATACCTTATAATATATCGTAATTTGTAGTGTATCATTGAAAATACCATATAGTATAACGTAATATGCAGTGCATCATTGAAAATACCTTATAATATAACGTAATATGCACTGTATCATTGAAAATACCTTATAATATAACGTAATATGCAGTGTATCATTGAAAATACTTTATGATATAACGTAATATGCAGTGTATCATTGAAAATACCTTATAATATATCGTAATTTGTAGTGTATCATTGAAAATACCATATAGTATAACGTAATATGCAGTGCATCATTGAAAATACCTTATAATATAACGTAATATGCAGTGTATCATTGAAAATACCTTATAATATAACGTAATATGCAGTGTATCATTGAAAATACCTTATGATATAACGTAATATGCAGTGTATCATTGAAAATACCTTATGATATAACGTAATATGCAGTGTATCATTGAAAGTACCTTATGATATAACGTAATATGCAGTGTATCATTGAAAATACCTTGTAATATATCGTAATATGTAGTTTATCATTGAAAATACGTTATAATATAACGTAATATGCAGTGTATCATTGAAAATACCATATAGTATAACGTAATATGCCGTGTATCATTGAAAATACCTTATAATAAAACGTAATATGCAGTGTATCATTGAAAATACCTTAGAATATAACGTAATATGCAGTGTATCATTGAAAATATCTTATGATATAATGTAATATGCAGTGTATCATTGAAAATACCATATAATATATCGTAATATATAGTTTATTATTGAAAATACTTTATAATATAACGTAATATGCAGTGTATCATTGAAAATACCATATAATATAACGTAATATGCAGTGCATCATTGAAAATACCTTATAATATAACGTAATATGCAGTGTATCATTGAATATACCTTATAATATAACGTAATATGCAGTGTATCATTGAAAATAGCTTATAATAAAACGTAATATGCAGTGTATCATTGAAAATACCTTAGAATATATGGTAATTCTAGTCTATCAATGAAAATACCTTATAATACAACGTAATATGCAGTGTATCATTGAAAATACCTTATAATATATCGTAATTTGTAGTGTATCATTGAAAATACCATATAGTATAACGTAATATGCAGTGCATCATTGAAAATACCTTATAATATATCGTAATTTGTAGTGTATCATTGAAAATACCATATAGTATAACGTAATATGCAGTGCATCATTGAAAATACCTTATAATATAACGTAATATGCACTGTATCATTGAAAATACCTTATAATATAACGTAATATGCAATGTATCATTGAAAATACTTTATGATATAACGTAATATGCAGTGTATCATTGAAAATACCTTATAATATATCGTAATTTGTAGTGTATCATTGAAAATACCATATAGTATAACGTAATATGCAGTGCATCATTGAAAATACCATATAGTATAACGTAATATGCAGTGCATCATTGAAAATACCTTATAATATAACGTAATATGCAGTGTATCATTGAAAATACCTTATAATATAACGTAATATGCAGTGTATCATTGAAAATGCTTTATGATATAACGTAATATGCAGTGTATCATTGAAAATACCTTATAATAAAACGTAATATGCAGTGTATCATTGAAAATACCTTAGAATATATGGTAATTCTAGTCTATCAATGAAAATACCTTATAATACAACGTAATATGCAGTGTATCATTGAAAATACCTTATAATAAAACGTAATATGCACTGTATCATTGAAAATACCTTATAATATAACGTAATATGCAGTGTATCATTGAAAATACCTTATAATATAACGTAATATGCAGTGTATCATTGAAAATACCTTATAATAAAACGTAATATGCAGTGTATCATTGAAAATACCTTAGAATATATGGTAATTCTAGTCTATCAATGAAAATACCTTATAATACAACGTAATATGCAGTGTATCATTGAAAATACCTTATAATATATCGTAATTTGTAGTGTATCATTGAAAATACCATATAGTATAACGTAATATGCAGTGCATCAAGTCATGAAAATACCTTATAATATATAGTAGTTTATCATTGAAAACATCTTATAAGATAACGTAATATGCAGTGTATCATTGAAGATACATTATGATATAACGTAATATGCAGTATATCATTGAAAATACCTTATAATATATGGTAATTTGAACTGTATCAATCAAAATACCTTCTAATATATCGTAATTTTTTAGTGTATCATTGAAAATACCTAATAATATAATGTAATATGCAGTGTATCATTGAAAATACCTTATAATAAAACGTAATATGCAGTGTATCATTGAAAATACCTTATAATATAACGTAATATGCAGTGTATCATTGAAAATACCTTATGATATAATGTAATATGCAGTGTATCATTGAAAATACCTTATAATATATGGTAATTTGTAGTGTATCAATGAAAATACCTTATAATATAACGTAATATGCAGTGTATCATTGAAAATACCTTATAATAAAACGTAATATGCAGTGTATCATTGAAAATACCTTATAATATAACGTAATATGCAGTGTATCATTGAAAATACCTTATAATATAACGTAATATGCAGTGTATCATTGAAAATACCTTATGATATAACGTAATATGCAGTGTATCATTGAAAATACCTTATGATATAATGTAATATGCAGTGTATCATTGAAAATACCTTATAATATATGGTAATTTGTAGTGTATCAATGAAAATACCTTATAATACAACGTAATATGCAGTGTATCATTGTAAATACCTTATAATATAACGTAGTATGCAGTGTATCATTGAAAATACCTTATGATATAATGTAATATGCAGTGTATCATTGAAAATACCTTATAATATATGGTAATTTGTAGTGTATCATTGAAAATACGTTATAATATAACGTAATATGCAGTGTATCATTGAAAATACCATATAATATAACGTAATATGCCGTGTATCATTGAAAATACCTTATAATAAAACGTAATATGCAGTGTATCATTGAAAATACCTTGGAATATATGGTAATGCTAGTCTATCAATGAAAATACCTTATAATACAACGTAATATGCAGTGTATCATTGAAAATACCTTATAATATATCGTAATTTGTAGTGTATCATTGAAAATACCATATAGTATAACGTAATATGCAGTGCATCATTGAAAATACCTTATAATATAACGTAATATGCACTGTATCATTGAAAATACCATATAGTATAACGTAATATGCAGTGCATCATTGAAAATACCATATAATATAACGTAATATGCAGTGTATCATTGAAAATACCTTATAATATAACGTAATATGCAGTGTAGCATTGAAAATACCTTATGATATAACGTAATATGCAGTGTATCATTGAAAATACCTTATGATATAACGTAATATGCAGTGTATCATTGAAAGTACCTTATGATATAACGTAATATGCAGTGTATCATTGAAAATACCTTATGATATATCGTAATATGCAGTGTATCATTGAAAGTACCTTATGATATATCGTAATTTGTAGTGTATCATTGAAAATACCTTATAATATAACGTAATATGCAGTGTATCATTGAAAATACCTTATGATATAACGTAATATGCAGTGTATCATTGAAAATACCTTATGATATATCGTAATATGCAGTGTATCATTGAAAGTACCTTATGATATAACGTAATATGCAGTGTATCATTGAAAATACCATATAATATATCGTAATTTGTAGTGTATCATTAAAAATACCTTATAATATAACGTAATATGCAGTTTATCATTGAAAATACCTTATAATAAAACGTAATATGCAGTGTATCATTGAAAATACCTTATAATAAAACGTAATATGCAGTGTATCATTGAAAATACCTTAGAATATATGGTAATTCTAGTCTATCAATGAAAATACCTTATAATACAACGTAATATGCAGTGTATCATTGAAAATACCTTATAATATATCGTAATTTGTAGTGTATCATTGAAAATACCTTATAATATAACGTAATATGCAGTGTATCATTGAAAATACCTTATGATATAACGTAATATGCAGTGTATCATTGAAAATACCTTATGATATATCGTAATATGCAGTGTATCATTGAAAGTACCTTATGATATAACGTAATATGCAGTGTATCATTGAAAATACTCATAATATATCGTAATTTGTAGTGTATCTTTGAAAATACCATATAGTATAACGTAATATGCAGTGCATCATTGAAAATACCTTATAATATAACGTAATATGCAGTGTATCATTGAAAATACCTTATAATATAACGTAATATGCAGTGTATCATTGAAAATACCTTATAATAAAACGTAATATGCAGTGTATCATTGAAAATACCTTATAATATATAGTAGTTTATCATTGAAAACATCTTATAATATAACGTAATATGCAGTGTATCATTGAAAATACCTTATGATATAACGTAATGTGCAGTATATCATTGAAAATACCTTATAATATATGGTAATTTGAACTGTATCAATCAAAATACCTTCTAATATATCGTAAAATGCAGTGTATCATCGAAATTACCTTATAATATATCGTAATTTGTAGTGTATCATTGAAAATACGTTATAATATAACGTAATATGCAGTGTATCATTGAAAATACCTTATAATATATCGTAATTTGTAGTGTATCATTAAAAATACCTTATAATATAACGTAATATTCAGTGTATCATTGAAAATACCTCATAATATAACGTAATATGCAGTGTATCATTGAAAACATCTTATAATATAACGTCATATGCAGTGTATCATTGAAAATACCTTATAATATAACGTAATATGCAGTGTATCATTGAAAATACCTTATAATAAAACGTAATATGCAGTGTATCATTGAAAATACCTTATAATATAACGTAATATGCAGTGTATCATTGAAAATACCTTATAATATAACGTAATATGCAGTGTATCATTGAAAATACCTTATGATATAACGTAATATGCAGTGTATCATTGAAAATACCTTATGATATAATGTAATATGCAGTGTATCATTGAAAATACCTTATAATATATGGTAATTTGTAGTGTATCAATGAAAATACCTTATAATACAACGTAATATGCAGTGTATCATTGTAAATACCTTATAATATAACGTAGTATGCAGTGTATCATTGAAAATACCTTATGATATAATGTAATATGCAGTGTATCATTGAAAATACCTTATAATATATGGTAATTTGTAGTGTATCATTGAAAATACCATATAGTATAACGTAATATGCAGTGCATCATTGAAAATACCATATAATATAACGTAATATGCAGTGTATCATTGAAAATACCTTATAATATAACGTAATATGCAGTGTATCATTGAAAATACCTTATGATATAACGTAATATGCAGTGTATCATTGAAAATACCTTATGATATAACGTAATATGCAGTGTATCATTGAAAGTACCTTATGATATAACGTAATATGCAGTGTATCATTGAAAATACCTTATGATATAACGTAATATGCAGTGTATCATTGAAAATACCTTATGATATATCGTAATATGCAGTGTATCATTGAAAGTACCTTATAATATAACGTAATATGCAGTTTATCATTGAAAATACCTTATAATGAAACGTAATATGCAGTGTATCATTGAAAATACCTTATAATAAAACGTAATATGCAGTGTATCATTGAAAATACCTTAGAATATATGGTAATTCTAGTCTATCAATGAAAATACCTTATAATACAACGTAATATGCAGTGTATCATTGAAAATACCTTATAATATATCGTAATTTGTAGTGTATCATTGAAAATACCTTATAATATAACGTAATATGCAGTGTATCATTGAAAATACCTTATGATATAACGTAATATGCAGTGTATCATTGAAAATACCTTATGATATATCGTAATATGCAGTGTATCATTGAAAGTACCTTATGATATAACGTAATATGCAGTGTATCATTGAAAATACCTCATAATATATCGTAATTTGTAGTGTATCTTTGAAAATACCATATAGTATAACGTAATATGCAGTGCATCATTGAAAATACCTTATAATATAACGTAATATGCAGTGTATCATTGAAAATACCTTATAATATAACGTAATATGCAGTGTATCATTGAAAATACCTTATAATAAAACGTAATATGCAGTGTATCATTGAAAATACCTTATAATATATAGTAGTTTATCATTGAAAACATCTTATAATATAACGTAATATGCAGTGTATCATTGAAAATACCTTATGATATAACGTAATGTGCAGTATATCATTGAAAATACCTTATAATATATGGTAATTTGAACTGTATCAATCAAAATACCTTCTAATATATCGTAAAATGCAGTGTATCATCGAAATTACCTTATAATATATCGTAATTTGTAGTGTATCATTGAAAATACGTTATAATATAACGTAATATGCAGTGTATCATTGATAATACCTTATAATATATCGTAATTTGTAGTGTATCATTAAAAATACCTTATAATATAACGTAATATGCAGTGTATCATTGAAAATACCTCATAATATAACGTAATATGCAGTGTATCATTGAAAACATCTTATAATATAACGTCATATGCAGTGTATCATTGAAAATACCTTATAATATAACGTAATATGCAGTGTATCATTGAAAATACCTTATGATATAATGTAATATGCAGTGTATCATTGAAAATACCTTATAATATATGGTAATTTGTAGTGTATCAATGAAAATACCTTATAATATAACGTAATATGCAGTGTATCATTGAAAATACCACATAATATATCGTAATATATAGTTTATCATTGAAAATACTTTATAATATAACGTAATATGCAGTGTATCATTGAAAATACCATATAATATAACGTAATATGCAGTGTATCGTTGAAAATACCTTATAATAAAACGTAATATGAAGTGTATCATTGGAAATACCTTAGAATATATGGTAATTCTAGTCTATCAATGAAAAAACCTTATAATACAACGTAATATGCCGTGTATCATTGAAAATACCTTATAATAAAACGTAATTTGTAGTGTATCATTGAAAATACCATATAGTATAACGTAATATGCAGTGCATCATTGAAAATACCATATAATATAACGAAATATGCAGTGTATCATTGAAAATGCTTTATGATATAACGTAATATGCAGTGTATCATTGAAAATACCTTATAATAAAACGTAATATGAAGTGTATCATTGAAAATACCTTATAATATAACGTAATATGCAGTGTATCATTGAAAATACCTTATAATAAAACGTAATATGCAGTGTATCATTGAAAATACCTTAGAATATATGGTAATTCTAGTCTATCAATGAAAATACCTTATAATACAACGTAATATGCAGTGTATCATTGAAAATACCTTTTAATATATCGTAATTTGTAGTGTATCATTGAAAATACCATATAGTATAACGTAATATGCAGTGCATCATTGAAAATACCTTATAATATATAGTAGTTTATCATTGAAAACATCTTATAATATAACGTAATATGCAGTGTATCATTGAAGATACATTATGATATAACGTAATATGCAGTATATCATTGAAAATACCTTATAATATATGGTAATTTGAACTGTATCAATCAAAATACCTTCTAATATATCGTAATATGCAGTGTATCATCGAAAATACCTTATAATATATCGTAATTTTTTAGTGTATCATTGAAAATACCTAATAATATAACGTAATATGCAGTGTATCATTGAAAATACCTTAGAATATATGGTAATTCTAGTCTATCAATGAAAATACCTTATAATACAATGTAATATGCAGTGTATCATTGAAAATACCTTATAATATATCGTAATTTGTAGTGTATCATTGAAAATACCTTATAATATAACGTAATATGCAGTGTATCATTGAAAATACCTTATAATATAACGTAATATGCAGTGTATCATTGAAAATACCTTATGATATAACGTAATGTGCAGTATATCATTGAAAATACCTTATAATATAACGTAATATGCAGTGTATCATTGAAAATACCTTATAATATAACGTAATATGCAGTGTATCATTGAAAATACCTTATAATATATCGTAATTTGTAGTGTATCATTGAAAATACCTTATAATATATCGTAATTTGTAGTGTATCATTGAAAATACCATATAGTATAACGTAATATGCAGTGCATCATTGAAAATACCTTATAATATAACGTAATATGCAGTGTATCATTGAAAATACCTTATAATATAACGTAATATGCAGTGTATCATTGAAAATACCTTATAATATATCGTAATTTGTAGTGTATCATTAAAAATACCTTATAATATAACGTAATATGCAGTGTATCATTGAAAATACCTCATAATATAACGTAATATGCAGTGTATCATTGAAAACATCTTATAATATAACGTCATATGCAGTGTATCATTGAAAATACCTTATAATATAACGTAATATGCAGTGTATCATTGAAAATACCTTATGATATAATGTAATATGCAGTGTATCATTGAAAATACCTTATAATATATGGTAATTTGTAGTGTATCAATGAAAATACCTTATAATATAACGTAATATGCAGTGTATCATTGAAAATACCACATAATATATCGTAATATATAGTTTATCATTGAAAATACTTTATAATATAACGTAATATGCAGTGTATCATTGAAAATACCATATAATATAACGTAATATGCAGTGTATCGTTGAAAATACCTTATAATAAAACGTAATATGAAGTGTATCATTGGAAATACCTTAGAATATATGGTAATTCTAGTCTATCAATGAAAAAACCTTATAATACAACGTAATATGCCGTGTATCATTGAAAATACCTTATAATAAAACGTAATTTGTAGTGTATCATTGAAAATACCATATAGTATAACGTAATATGCAGTGCATCATTGAAAATACCTTATAATATATAGTAGTTTATCATTGAAAACATCTTATAATATAACGTAATATGCAGTGTATCATTGAAGTTACATTATGATATAACGTAATATGCAGTGTATCATTGAAAATACCTTGGAATATATGGTAATTCTAGTCTATCAATGAAAATACCTTATAATACAACGTAATATGCAGTGTATCATTGAAAATACCTTATAATATATCGTAATTTGTAGTGTATCATTGAAAATACCATATAGTATAACGTAATATGCAGTGCATCATTGAAAATACCTTATAATAAAACGTAATATGCTGTGTATCATTGAAAATACCTTATCATATAATGTAATATGCAGTGTATCATTGAAAATACCTTATAATAAAACGTAATATGCAGTGTATCATTGAAAATACCTTGGAATATATGGTAATTCTAGTCTATCAATGAAAATACCTTATAATACAACGTAATATGCAGTGTATCATTGAAAATACCATATAGTATAACGTAATATGCAGTGCATCATTGAAAATACCTTATAATACAACGTAATATGCAGTGTATCATTGAAAATACCTTATAATATATCGTAATTTGTAGTGTATCATTGAAAATACCATATAGTATAACGTAATATGCAGTGCATCATTGAAAATACCTT
>CAKAJI010000347.1:95213-200056 GCA_916610255.1 Lasioglossum lativentre
TTTTTTAGTGTATCATTGAAAATACCATATAATATAACGTAATATGCCGTGTATCATTGAAAATACCTTATAATAAAACGTAATATGCAGTGTATCATTGAAAATACCTTGGAATATATGGTAATTCTAGTCTATCAATGAAAATACCTTATAATACAACGTAATATGCAGTCTATCATTGAAAATACCTTATAATATATCGTAATTTGTAGTGTATCATTGAAAATACCATATAGTATAACGTAATATGCAATGCATCATTGAAAATACCTTATAATATAACGTAATATGCACTGTATCATTGAAAATACCTTATAATATAACGTAATATCCAGTGTATCATTGAAAATACCTTATAATATAACGTAATATGCAGTGTATCATTGAAAATACCATATAATATATCGTAATATATAGTTTATCATTGAAAATACTTTATAATATAACGTAATATGCAGTGTATCATTGAAAATACCATATAATATAACGTAATATGCAGTGTATCATTGAAAATACCTTATAATAAAACGTAATATGCAGTGTATCATTGAAAATACCTTAGAATATATGGTAATTCTAGTCTATCAATGAAAAAACCTTATAATACAACGTAATATGCAGTGTATCATTGAAAATACCTTATAATATATCGTATTTTGTAGTGTATCATTGAAAATACCATATAGTATTACGTAATATGCAGTGCATCATTGAAAATACCTTATAATATAACGTAATATGCAGTGTATCATTGAAAATACCTTATAATATAACGTAATATGCAGTGTATCATTGAAAGTACCTTATAATAACATGTAATATGCAGTGTATCATTGAAAATACCTTATAATATATCGTAATTTGTAGTGTATCATTGAAAATACCATATAGTATAACGTAATATGCAGTGCATCATTGAAAATACCTTATAATATATAGTAGTTTATCATTGAAAACATCTTATAATATAACGTAATATGCAGTGTATCATTGAAAATACCTTATGATATAACGTAATGTGCAGTATATCATTGAAAATACCTTATAATATATGGTAATTTGAACTGTATCAATCAAAATACCTTATAATATAACGTAATATGCAGTGTATCATTGAAAATACCATATAATATATCGTAATATATAGTTTATCATTGAAAATACTTTATAATATAACGTAATATGCAGTGTATCATTGAAAATACCATATAATATAACGTAATATGCAGTGTATCATTGAAAATACCTTATAATATATCGTAATTTGTAGTGTATCATTAAAAATACCTTATAATATAACGTAATATGCAGTGTATCATTGAAAACATCTTATAATATAACGTCATATGCAGTGTATCATTGAAAATACCTTATAATATAACGTAATATGCAGTGTATCATTGAAAATACCTTATGATATAATGTAATATGCAGTGTATCATTGAAAATACCTTATAATATATGGTAATTTGTAGTGTATCAATGAAAATACCTTATAATATAACGTAAAATGCAGTGTATCATTGAAAATACCATATAATATATCGTAATATATAGTTTATCATTGAAAATACTTTATAATATAACGTAATATGCAGTGTATCATTGAAAATACCATATAATATAACGTAATATGCAGTGTATCATTGAAAATACCTTATAATAAAATGTAATATGCAGTGTATCATTGAAAATACCTTAGAATATATGGTAATTCTAGTCTATCAATGAAAAAACCTTATAATATAACGTAATATGCAGTGTATCATTGAAAATACCTCATAATATATCGTAATTTGTAGTGTATCATTGAAAATACCATATAGTATAACGTAATATGCAGTGCATCATTGAAAATACCTTATAATATAACGTAATATGCAGTGTATCATTGAAAATACCTTATAATATAACGTAATATGCAGTGTATCATTGAAAATACCTTAGAATATATGGTAATTCTAGTCTATCAATGAAAAAACCTTATAATACAACGTAATATGCAGTGTATCATTGAAAATACCTTATAATATATCGTAATTTGTAGTGTATCATTGAAAATACCATATAGTATAACGTAATATGCAGTGCATCATTGAAAATACCTTATAATATATGGTAATTTGAACTGTATCAATCAAAATACCTTCTAATATATCGTAAAATGCAGTGTATCATCGAAAATACCTTATAATATATCGTAATTTGTAGTGTATCATTGAAAATACCCTATAATATATCGTAATTTTTTAGTGTATCATTGAAAATACCTAATAATATATCGTAATATGCAGTGTATCATTGAAAATACCTTATAATATATCGTAATTTGAAGTGTATCATTGAAAATACCATATAGTATAACGTAATATGCAGTGCATCATTGAAAATACCTTATAATATAACGTAATATGCAGTGTATCATTGAAAATACCTTATAATATATCGTAATTTGTAGTGTATCATTGAAAATACCATATAGTATAACGTAATATGCAGTGCATCATTGAAAATACCTTATAATATATGGTAATTTGAACTGTATCAATCAAAATACCTTCTAATATATCGTAAAATGCAGTGTATCATCGAAAATACCTTATAATATATCGTAATTTGTAGTGTATCATTGAAAATACCCTATAATATATCGTAATTTTTTAGTGTATCATTGAAAATACCATATAATATAACGTAATATGCCGTGTATCATTGAAAATACCTTATAATAAAACGTAATATGCAGTGTATCATTGAAAATACCTTGGAATATATGGTAATTCTAGTCTATCAATGAAAATACCTTATAATACAACGTAATATGCAGTCTATCATTGAAAATACCTTATAATATATCGTAATTTGTAGTGTATCATTGAAAATACCATATAGTATAACGTAATATGCAATGCATCATTGAAAATACCTTATAATATAACGTAATATGCACTGTATCATTGAAAATACCTTATAATATAACGTAATATCCAGTGTATCATTGAAAATACCTTATAATATAACGTAATATGCAGTGTATCATTGAAAATACCATATAATATATCGTAATATATAGTTTATCATTGAAAATACTTTATAATATAACGTAATATGCAGTGTATCATTGAAAATACCATATAATATAACGTAATATGCAGTGTATCATTGAAAATACCTTATAATAAAACGTAATATGCAGTGTATCATTGAAAATACCTTAGAATATATGGTAATTCTAGTCTATCAATGAAAAAACCTTATAATACAACGTAATATGCAGTGTATCATTGAAAATACCTTATAATATATCGTATTTTGTAGTGTATCATTGAAAATACCATATAGTATTACGTAATATGCAGTGCATCATTGAAAATACCTTATAATATAACGTAATATGCAGTGTATCATTGAAAATACCTTATAATATAACGTAATATGCAGTGTATCATTGAAAGTACCTTATAATAACATGTAATATGCAGTGTATCATTGAAAATACCTTATAATATATCGTAATTTGTAGTGTATCATTGAAAATACCATATAGTATAACGTAATATGCAGTGCATCATTGAAAATACCTTATAATATATAGTAGTTTATCATTGAAAACATCTTATAATATAACGTAATATGCAGTGTATCATTGAAAATACCTTATGATATAACGTAATGTGCAGTATATCATTGAAAATACCTTATAATATATGGTAATTTGAACTGTATCAATCAAAATACCTTCTAATATATCGTAAAATGCAGTGTATCATCGAAAATACCTTATAATATATCGTAATTTGTAGTGTATCATTGAAAATACCCTATAATATATCGTAATTTTTTAGTGTATAACGTAATATGCAGTGCATCATTGAAAATACCTCATAATATAACGTAATATGCAGTGTATCATTGAAAACATCTTATAATATAACGTCATTTGCAGTGTATCATTGAAAATACATATAATATAACGTAATATGCAGTGCATCATTGAAAATACCTTATAATATATAGTAGTTTATCATTGAAAACATCTTATAATATAACGTAATATGCAGTGTATCATTGAAAATACCTTATGATATAACGTAATGTGCAGTATATCATTGAAAATACCTTATAATATATGGTAATTTGAACTGTATCAATCAAAATACCTTCTAATATATCGTAAAATGCAGTGTATCATCGAAAATACCTTATAATATATGGTAATTCTAGTCTATCAATGAAAATACCTTATAATACAACGTAATATGCAGTGTATCAATGAAAATACCTTATAATATATCGTAATTTGTAGTGTATCATTGAAAATACCATATAGTATAACGTAATATGCAGTGCATCATTGAAAATACCTTATAATATATGGTAATTTGAACTGTATCAATCAAAATACCTTATAATATAACGTAATATGCAGTGTATCATTGAAAATACCATATAATATATCGTAATATATAGTTTATCATTGAAAATACTTTATAATATAACGTAATATGCAGTGTATCATTGAAAATACCATATAATATAACGTAATATGCAGTGTATCATTGAAAATACCTTATAATATATCGTAATTTGTAGTGTATCATTAAAAATACCTTATAATATAACGTAATATGCAGTGTATCATTGAAAACATCTTATAATATAACGTCATATGCAGTGTATCATTGAAAATACCTTATAATATAACGTAATATGCAGTGTATCATTGAAAATACCTTATGATATAATGTAATATGCAGTGTATCATTGAAAATACCTTATAATATATGGTAATTTGTAGTGTATCAATGAAAATACCTTATAATATAACGTAATATGCAGTGTATCATTGAAAATACCTTATAATATATCGTAATTTGTAGTGTATCATTAAAAATACCTTATAATATAACGTAATATGCAGTGTATCATTGAAAACATCTTATAATATAACGTCATATGCAGTGTATCATTGAAAATACCTTATAATATAACGTAATATGCAGTGTATCATTGAAAATACCTTATGATATAATGTAATATGCAGTGTATCATTGAAAATACCTTATAATATATGGTAATTTGTAGTGTATCAATGAAAATACCTTATAATATAACGTAATATGCAGTGTATCATTGAAAATACCATATAATATATCGTAATATATAGTTTATCATTGAAAATACTTTATAATATAACGTAATATGCAGTGTATCATTGAAAATACCATATAATATAACGTAATATGCAGTGCATCATTGAAAATACCTTATAATATAACGTAATATGCAGTGTATCATTGAAAATACCTTATAATATAACGTAATATGCAGTGTATCATTGAAAATACCTTAGAATATATGGTAATTCTAGTCTATCAATGAAAAAACCTTATAATACAACGTAATATGCAGTGTATCATTGAAAATACCTTATAATATATCGTAATTTGTAGTGTATCATTGAAAATACCATATAGTATAACGTAATATGCAGTGCATCATTGAAAATACCTTATAATATATGGTAATTTGAACTGTATCAATCAAAATACCTTCTAATATATCGTAAAATGCAGTGTATCATCGAAAATACCTTATAATATATCGTAATTTGTAGTGTATCATTGAAAATACCCTATAATATATCGTAATTTTTTAGTGTATCATTGAAAATACCTAATAATATATCGTAATATGCAGTGTATCATTGAAAATACCTTATAATATATCGTAATTTGTAGTGTATCATTGAAAATACCATATAGTATAACGTAATATGCAGTGCATCATTGAAAATACCTTATAATATATAGTAGTTTATCATTGAATACATCTTATAATATAACGTAATATGCAGTGTATCATTGAAAATACTTTATGATATAACGTAATATGCAGTGTATCATTGAAAATACCTTATGATATAATGTAATATGCAGTGTATCATTGAAAATACCTTATAATATATGGTAATTTGTAGTGTATCAATGAAAATACCATATAATATAACGTAATATGCAGTGTATCATTGAAAATACCTTATAATATATCGTAATTTGTAGTGTATCATTAAAAATACCTTATAATATAACGTAATATGCAGTGTATCATTGAAAATATCTTATAATATAACGTCATATGCAGTGTATCATTGAAAATACCTTATAATATAACGTAATATGCAGTGTATCATTGAAAATACCTTATGATATAATGTAATATGCAGTGTATCATTGAAAATACCTTATAATATATGGTAATTTGTAGTGTATCAATGAAAATACCTTATAATATAACGTAATATGCAGTGTATCATTGAAAATACCATATAATATATCGTAATATATAGTTTATCATTGAAAATACTTTATAATATAACGTAATATGCAGTGTATCATTGAAAATACCATATAATATAACGTAATATGCAGTGTATCATTGAAAATACCTTATAATAAAACGTAATATGCAGTGTATCATTGAAAATACCTTAGAATATATGGTAATTCTAGTCTATCAATGAAAAAACCTTATAATACAACGTAATATGCAGTGTATCATTGAAAATACCTCATAATATATCGTAATTTGTAGTGTATCATTGAAAATACCATATAGTATAACGTAATATGCAGTGCATCATTGAAAATACCTTATAATATAACGTAATATGCAGTGTATCATTGAAAACACCTTATAATATAACGTAATATGCAGTGTATCATTGAAAATACCTTATAATATAACGTAATATGCAGTGTATCATTGAAAATACCTTAGAATATATGGTAATTCTAGTCTATCAATGAAAAAACCTTATAATACAACGTAATATGCAGTGTATCATTGAAAATACCTTATAATATATCGTAATTTGTAGTGTATCATTGAAAATACCATATAGTATAACGTAATATGCAGTGCATCATTGAAAATACCTTATAATATATGGTAATTTGAACTGTATCAATCAAAATACCTTCTAATATATCGTAAAATGCAGTGTATCATCGAAAATACCTTATAATATATCGTAATTTGTAGTGTATCATTGAAAATACCCTATAATATATCGTAATTTTTTAGTGTATCATTGAAAATACCTTATAATATATCGTAATATGCAGTGTATCATTGAAAATACCTTATAATATATCGTAATTTGTAGTGTATCATTGAAAATACCATATAGTATAACGTAATATGCAGTGCATCATTAAAAATACCTTATAATATATAGTAGTTTATCATTGAAAACATCTTATAATATAACGTAATATGCAGTGTATCATTGAAAATACTTTATGATATAACGTAATATGCAGTGTATCATTGAAAATACCTTATGATATAATGTAATATGCAGTGTATAATTGAAAATACCTTATAATATATGGTAATTTGTAGTGTATCAATGAAAATACCTTATAATACAACGTAATATGCAGTGTATCATTGAAAATACCTTATAATATATCGTAATTTGTAGTGTATCATTGAAAATACCATATAGTATAACGTAATATGCAGTGTATCATTGAAAATACCTTATAATATATGGTAATTTGTAATGTATCAACGAAAATACCTTATAATATAACGTAATATGCAGTGTATCATTGAAAATACCATATAATATATCGTAATATATAGTTTATCATTGAAAATACTTTATAATATAACGTAATATGCAGTGTATCATTGAAAATACCATATAATATAACGTAATATGCACTGTATCATTGAAAATACCTTATAATATAACGTAATATGCAGTGTATCATTGAAAATACTTTATGATATAACGTAATATGCAGTGTATCATTGAAAATACCTTATGATATAATGTAATATGCAGTGTATCATTGAAAATACCTTATAATATATGGTAATTTGTAGTGTATCAATGAAAATACCTTATAATACAACGTAATATGCAGTGTATCATTGAAAATACCTTATAATATATCGTAATTTGTAGTGTATCATTGAAAATACCATATAGTATAACGTAATATGCAGTGTATCATTGAAAATACCTTATAATATATGGTAATTTGTAATGTATCAACGAAAATACCTTATAATATAACGTAATATGCAGTGCATCATTGAAAATACCATATAATATATCGTAATATATAGTTTATCATTGAAAATACTTTATAATATAACGTAATATGCAGTGTATCATTGAAAATACCATATAATATAACGTAATATGCAGTGTATCATTGAAAATACCTTATAATAAAACGTAATATGCAGTGTATCATTGAAAATACCTTATAATATATGGTAATTCTAATCTATCAATGAAAAAACCTTATAATACAACGTAATATGCAGTGTATCATTGAAAATACCTTATAATATATCGTAATTTGTAGTGTATCATTGAAAATACCATATAGTATAACGTAATATGCAGTGCATCATTGAAAATACCTTATAATATAACGTAATATGCACTGTATCATTGAAAATACCTTATAATATAACGTAATATGCAGTGTATCATTGAAAATACCTTATAATATAACGTAATATGCAGTGTATCATTGAAAATACCTTATGATATAATGTAATATGCAGTGTATCATTGAAAATACCTTATAATATATCGTAATTTGTAGTGTATCATTGAAAATACCATATAGTATAACGTAATATGCAGTGCATCATTGAAAATACCTTATAATATAACGTAATATGCACTGTATCATTGAAAATACCTTATAATATAACGTAATATGCAGTGTATCATTGAAAATACCTTATAATATAACGTAATATGCAGTGTATCAATGAAAATACCTTATAATACAACGTAATATGCAGTGTATCATTGAAAATACCTTATAATATATCGTAATTTGTAGTGTATCATTGAAAATACCATATAGTATAACGTAATATGCAGTGCATCATTGAAAATACCTTATAATATATAGTAGTTTATCATTGAAAACATCTTATAATATAACGTAATATGCAGTGTATCATTGATAATACCTTATGATATAACGTAATGTGCAGTATATCATTGAAAATACCTTATAATATATGCTAATTTGAACTGTATCAATCAAAATACCTTCTAATATATCGTAAAATGCAGTGTATCATTGAAAATACCATATAATATAACGTAATATGCCGTGTATCATTGAAAATACCTTATGATATAACGTAATATGCAGTGTATCATTGAAAGTACCTTATGATATAACGTAATATGCAGTGTATCATTGAAAATACTTTATGATATAACGTAATATGCAGTGTATCATTGAAAATACCTTATGATATAATGTAATATGCAGTGTATCATTGAAAATACCTTATAATATATGGTAATTTGTAGTGTATCAATGAAAATACCTTATAATACAACGTAATATGCAGTGTATCATTGAAAATACCTTATAATATATCGTAATTTGTAGTGTATCATTGAAAATACCATATAGTATAACGTAATATGCAGTGTATCATTGAAAATACCTTATAATATAACGTAATATGCAGTGTATCATTGAAAACATCTTATAATATAACGTCATATGCAGTGTATCATTGAAAATACCTTATAATATAACGTAATATGCAGTGTATCATTGAAAATACCTTATGATATAATGTAATATGCAGTGTATCATTGAAAATACCTTATAATATATGGTAATTTGTAGTGTATCAATGAAAATACCTTATAATACAACGTAATATGCAGTGTATCATTGAAAATACCTTATAATATATCGTAATTTGTAGTGTATCATTGAAAATACCATATAGTATAACGTAATATGCAGTGCATCATTGAAAATACCTTATAATATATAGTAGTTTATCATTGAAAACATCTTATAATATAACGTAATATGCAGTGTATAATTGAAAATACCTTATGATATAACGTAATATGCAGTGTATCATTGAAAATACCTTATAATATATGGTAATTTGTAATGTATCAACGAAAATACCTTATAATATAATGTAATATGCAGTGTATCATTGAAAATACCTTATAATAAAACGTAATATGCAGTGTATCATTGAAAATACCTTAGAATATATGGTAATTCTAGTCTATCAATGAAAAAACCTTATAATACAACGTAATATGCAGTGTATCATTGAAAATACCTTAGAATATATGGTAATTCTAGTCTATCAATGAAAAAACCTTATAATACAACGTAATATGCAGTGTATCATTGAAAATACCTTATAATATATCGTAATTTGTAGTGTATCATTGAAAATACCATATAGTATAACGTAATATGCAGTGCATCATTGAAAATACCTTATAATATATAGTAGTTTATCATTGAAAATACCTTATAATATAACGTAATATGCAGTGTATCATTGAAAATACCTTAGAATATATGGTAATTCTAGTCTATCAATGAAAAAACCTTATAATACAACGTAATATGCAGTGTATCATTGAAAATACCTTATAATATATCGTAATTTGTAGTGTATCATTGAAAATACCATATAGTATAACGTAATATGCAGTGCATCATTGAAAATACCTTATAATATAACGTAATATGCAGTGTATCATTGAAAATACCTCATAATATAACGTAATATGCAGTGTATCATTGAAAACATCTTATAATATAACGTCATATGCAGTGTATCATTGAAAATACCTTATAATATAACGTAATATGCAGTGTATCATTGAAAATACCTTATGATATAATGTAATATGCAGTGTATCATTGAAAATACCTTATAATATATGGTAATTTGTAGTGTATCAATGAAAATACCTTATAATATAACGTAATATGCAGTGTATCATTGAAAATACCATATAATATATCGTAATATATAGTTTATCATTGAAAATACTTTATAATATAACGTAATATGCAGTGTATCATTGAAAATACCATATAATATAATGTAATATGCAGTGTATCATTGAAAATACCATATAATATATCGTAATATATAGTTTATCATTGAAAATACGTTATAATATAACGTAATATGCAGTGTATCATTGAAAATACCTTATAATATATCGTAATTTGTAGTGTATCATTAAAAATACCTTATAATATAACTTAATATGCAGTGTATCATTGAAAATACCTCATAATATAACGTAATATGCAGTGTATCATTGAAAACATCTTATAATATAACGTCATATGCAGTGTATCATTGAAAATACCTTATAATATAACGTAATATGCAGTGTATCATTGAAAATACCTCATAATATAACGTAATATGCAGTTTATCATTGAAAATACCTTCCCATATAACGTAATATGCAGTGTATCATTGAAAATACCTTATAATATATGGTAATTTGTAGTGTATCAATGAAAATACCTTATAATATAACGTAATATGCAGTGTATCATTGAAAATACCATATAATATATCGTAATATATAGTTTATCATTGAAAATACTTTATAATATAACGTCATATGCAGTGTATCATTGAAAATACCATATAATATAACGTAATATGCAGTCTATCAATGAAAAAACCTTATAATGCAACGTAATATGCAGTGTATCATTGAAAATACCATATAATATAACGTAATATGCCGTGTATCATTGAAAATACCTTATAATAAAACGTAATATGCAGTGTATCATTGAAAATACCTTGGAATATATGGTAATTCTAGTCTATCAATGAAAATACCTTATAATACAACGTAATATGCAGTGTATCATTGAAAATACCTTATAATATATCGTAATTTGTAGTGTATCATTGAAAATACCATATAGTATAACGTAATATGCAGTGCATCATTGAAAATACCTTATAATATAACGTAATATGCACTGTATCATTGAAAATACCTTATAATATAACGTAATATGCAGTGTATCATTGAAAATACCTTATAATATAACGTAATATGCAGTGTATCATTGAAAATACCTTATGATATAATGTAATATGCAGGTGTATCATTGAAAATACCTTATAATATATGGTAATTTGTAGTGTATCAATGAAAATACCTTATAATATAACGTAATATGCAGTGTATCATTGAAAATACCATATAATATATCGTAATATATAGTTTATCATTGAAAATACTTTATAATATAACGTAATATGCAGTGTATCATTGAAAATACCATATAATATAACGTAATATGCAGTGTATCATTGAAAATACCTTATAATATATCGTAATTTGTAGTGTATCATTGAAAATACCATATAGTATAACGTAATATGCAGTGCATCATTGAAAATACCTTATAATATATAGTAGTTTATCATTGAAAACATCTTATAATATAACGTAATATGCAGTGTATCATTGAAAATACCTTATGATATAACGTAATGTGCAGTATATCATTGAAAATACCTTATAATATATCGTAATTTGTAGTGTATCATTGAAAATACCATATAGTATAACGTAATATGCAGTGCATCATTGAAAATACCTTATAATATAACGTAATATGCACTGTATCATTGAAAATACCTTATAATATAACGTAATATGCAGTGTATCATTGAAAATACCTTATAATATAACGTAATATGCAGTGTATCATTGAAAATACCTTATGATATAATGTAATATGCAGTGTATCATTGAAAATACCTTATAATATATGGTAATTTGTAGTGTATCAATGAAAATACCTTATAATATAACGTAATATGCAGTGTATCATTGAAAATACCTTATAATACAACGTAATATGCAGTGTATCATTGAAAATACCTTATAATATATCGTAATTTGTAGTGTATCATTGAAAATACCATATAGTATAACGTAATATGCAGTGCATCATTGAAAATACCTTATAATATAACGTAATATACAGTGTATCATTGAAAATACCTTATAATATAACGTAATATGCAGTGTATCATTGAAAATACCTTAGAATATATGGTAATTCTAGTCTATCAATGAAAAAACCTTATAATACAACGTAATATGCAGTGTATCATTGAAAATACCTTATAATATATCGTAATTTGTAGTGTATCATTGAAAATACCATATAGTATAACGTAATATGCAGTGCATCATTGAAAATACCTTATAATATAACGTAATATGCAGTGTATCATTGAAAATACCTTATAATATAACGTAATATGCAGTGAATCATTGAAAATACCTTATAATATAACGTAATATGCAGTGTATCATTGAGAATACCTTATGATATAATGTAATATGCAGTGTATCATTGAAAATACCTTATAATATATGGTAATTTGTAGTGTATCAATGAAAATACCTTATAATATAACGTAATATGCAGTGTATCATTGAAAATACCTTATAATACAACGTAATATGCAGTGTATCATTGAAAATACCTTATAATATATCGTAATTTGTAGTGTATCATTGAAAATACCATATAGTATAACGTAATATGCAGTGCATCATTGAAAATACCTTATAATATAACGTAATATACAGTGTATCATTGAAAATACCTTATAATATAACGTAATATGCAGTGTATCATTGAAAATACCTTAGAATATATGGTAATTCTAGTCTATCAATGAAAAAACCTTATAATACAACGTAATATGCAGTGTATCATTGAAAATACCTTATAATATATCGTAATTTGTAGTGTATCATTGAAAATACCATATAGTATAACGTAATATGCAGTGCATCATTGAAAATACCTTATAATATAACGTAATATGCAGTGTATCATTGAAAATACCTTATAATATAACGTAATATGCAGTGTATCATTGAAAGTACCTTATAATAACATGTAATATGCAGTGTATCATTGAAAATACCTTATAATATATCGTAATTTGTAGTGTATCATTGAAAATACCATATAGTATAACGTAATATGCAGTGCATCATTGAAAATACCTTATAATATATAGTAGTTTATCATTGAAAACATCTTATAATATAACGTCATTTGCAGTGTATCATTGAAAATACATATAATATAACGTAATATGCAGTGTATCATTGAAAATACCTTATGATATAATGTAATATGCAGTGTATCATTGAAAATACCTTATGATATAACGTAATGTGCAGTATATCATTGAAAATACCTTATAATATAACGTAATATGCAGTGTATCATTGAAAATACCTTATAATACAACGTAATATGCAGTGTATCATTGAAAATACCTTATAATATATGGTAATTTGTAGTGTATCAATGAAAATACCTTATAATATAACGTAATATGCAGTGTATCATTGAAAATACCTTATAATAAAACGTAATATGCAGTGTATCATTGAAAATACCTTAGAATATATGGTAATTCTTGTCTATCAATGAAAATACCTTATAATACAACGTAATATGCAGTGTATCATTGAAAATACCATATAATATAACGTAATATGCAGTGTATCATTGAAAATACCTTATAATATAACGTAATATGCAGTGTATCATTGAAAATACCTTATAATATAACGTAATATGCAGTGTATCATTGAAAATATCTTGTAATATATAGTAGTTTATCATTGAAAATACCTTATAATGTAACGTAATATGCTGTGTATCATTGAAAATACCTCATAATATAACGTAATATGCAGTGTATCATTGAAAACATCTTATAATATAACGTCATTTGCAGTGTATCATTGAAAATACATATAATATAACGTAATATGCAGTGTATCATTGAAAATACCATATGATATAATGTAATATGCAGTGTATCATTGAAAATACCTTATAATATATGGTAATTTGTAGTGTATCAATGAAAATACCTTATAATATAACGTAATATGCAGTGTATCATTGAAAATACCATATAATATATCGTAATATATAGTTTATCATTGAAAATACTTTATAATATAACGTAATGTGCAGTGTATCATTGAAAATACCATATAATATAACGTAATATGCAGTGTATCATTGAAAATACCTTATAATAAAACGTAATATGCAGTGTATCATTGAAAATACCTTAGAATATATGGTAATTCTAGTCTATCAATGAAAAAACCTTATAATACAACGTAATATGCAGTGTATTATTGAAAATACCTTATGATATAACGTAATATGCAGTGTATCATTGAAAATACCTTATAATATAACGTAATATGCAGTGTATCATTGAAAATACCTTATAATAACATGTAATATGCAGTGTATCATTGAAAATACCTTAGAATATATGGTAATTCTAGTCTATCAATGAAAATACCTTATAATACAACGTAATATGCAGTGTATCATTGAAAATACCTTATAATAACATGTAATATGCAGTGTATCATTGAAAATACCTTAGAATATATGGTAATTCTAGTCTATCAATGAAAATACCTTATAATACAACGTAATATGCAGTGTATCATTGAAAATACCTTATAATATATCTTAATTTGTAGTGTATCATTGAAAATACCATATAGTATAACGTAATATGCAGTGCATCATTGAAAATACCTTATAATATAACGTAATATGCAGTGTATCATTGAAAATACCTTGTAATATTACGTAATATGCAGTGTATCATTGAAAATACCTTATGATATAACGTAATATGCAGTGTATCATTGAAAATACCTTATAATATAATGTAATATGCAGTGTATCATTGAAAATACCTTATAATATAACGTAATATGCAGTGTATTATTGAAAATACCTTATAATATAACGTAATATGCAGTGTATCATTGAAAATACCTTATAATAACATGTAATATGCAGTGTATCATTGAAAATACCTTAGAATATATGGTAATTCTAGTCTATCAATGAAAATACCTTATAATACAACGTAATATGCAGTGTATCATTGAAAATACCTTATAATATATCGTAATTTGTAATGTATCATTGAAAATACCATATAGTATAACGTAATATGCAGTGCATCATTGAAAATACCTTATAATATATAGTAGTTTATCATTGAAAACATCTTATAATATAACGTAATATGCAGTGTATCATTGAAAATACCTTATGATATAACGTAATGTGCAGTATATCATTGAAAATACCTTATAATATATGGTAATTTGAACTGTATCAATCAAAATACCTTATAATATAACGTAATATGCAGTGTATCATTGAAAATACCATATAATATATCGTAATATATAGTTTATCATTGAAAATACTTTATAATATAACGTAATATGCAGTGTATCATTGAAAATACCTTATAATATAACGTAATATGCAGTGTATCATTGAAAATACCTTGTAATATATAGTAGTTTATCATTGAAAATACCTTATAATGTAACGTAATATGCTGTGTATCATTGAAAATACCTTATAATATAACGTAATATGCAGTGTATCATTGAAAATACCTTATAATATATAGTAGTTTATCATTGAAAATACCTTATAATATAACGTAACATTCTGTGTATCATTGAAAATACCTTATAATATAACGTAATATGCAGTGTATCATTGAAAATACCTTATAATATAACGTAATATGTAGTGTATCATTGAAAATACCTTGTAATATATAGTAGTTTATCATTGAAAATACCTTATAATATATCGTAATTTGTAGTGTATCATTGAAAATACATATAATATAACGTAATATGCAGTGTATCATTGAAAATACCTTATGATATAATGTAATATGCAATGTGTCATTGAAAATACCTTATAATATATCTTAATTTGTAGTGTATCATTGAAAATACCATATAGTATAACGTAATATGCAGTGCATCATTGAAAATACCTTATAATATAACGTAATATGCAGTGTATCATTGAAAATACCTTGTAATATTACGTAATATGCAGTGTATCATTGAAAATACCTTATGATATAACGTAATATGCAGTGTATCATTGAAAATACCTTATAATATAACGTAATATGCAGTGTATCATTGAAAATACCTTATAATATAACGTAATATGCAGTGTATCATTGAAAATACCTTATAATACAACGTAATATGCAGTGTATCATTGAAAATACCTTATAATATATCGTAATTTGTAGTGTATCATTGAAAATACCATATAGTATAACGTAATATGCAGTGCATCATTGAAAATACCTCATAATATAACGTAATATGCAGTGTATCATTGAAAACATCTTATAATATAACGTCATTTGCAGTGTATCATTGAAAATACATATAATATAACGTAATATGCAGTGTATCATTGAAAATACCTTATGATATAATGTAATATGCAGTGTATCATTGAAAATACCTTATAATATATCTTAATTTGTAGTGTATCATTGAAAATACCATATAGTATAACGTAATATGCAGTGCATCATTGAAAATACCTTAGAATATATGGTAATTCTAGTCTATCAATGAAAAAACCTTATAATACAACGTAATATGCAGTGTATCATTGAAAATACCTTATAATATATCTTAATTTGTAGTGTATCATTGAAAATACCATATAGTATAACGTAATATGCAGTGCATCATTGAAAATACCTTATAATATAACGTAATATGCAGTGTATCATTGAAAATACCTTGTAATATTACGTAATATGCAGTGTATCATTGAAAATACCTTATGATATAACGTAGTATGCAGTGTATCATTGAAAATACCTTATAATATAACGTAATATGCAGTGTATCATTGAAAATACCTTATAATATAACGTAATATGCAGTGTATCATTGAAAATACCTTATAATACAACGTAATATGCAGTGTATCATTGAAAATACCTTATAATATATCGTAATTTGTAGTGTATCATTGAAAATACCATATAGTATAACGTAATATGCAGTGCATCATTGAAAATACCTCATAGTATAACGTAATATGCAGTGTATCATTGAAAACATCTTATAATATAACGTCATTTGCAGTGTATCATTGAAAATACATATAATATAACGTAATATGCAGTGTATCATTGAAAATACCTTATGATATAATGTAATATGCAGTGTATCATTGAAAATACCTTATAATATATGGTAATTTGTAGTGTATCAATGAAAATACCTTATAATATAACGTAATATGCAGTGTATCATTGAAAATACCTTATAATATAACGTAATATGCAGTGTATCATTGAAAGTACCTCATAATATAACGTAATATGCAGTGTATCATTGAAAATACCTTATGATATAACGTAATGTGCAGTATATCATTGAAAATACCTTATAATATATGGTAATTTGAACTGTATCAATCAAAATACCTTCTAATATATCGTAAAATGCAGTGTATCATCGAAAATACCTTATAATATATCGCAATTTGTAGTGTATCATTGAAAATACCCTATAATATATCGTAATTTTTTAGTGTATCATTGAAAATACCTAATAATATAACGTAATATGCAGTGTATCATTGAAAATACCTTATAATATATCGTAATTTGTAGTGTATCATTGAAAATACCATATGGTATAACGTAATATGCAGTGCATCATTGAAAATACCTTATAATATATAGTAGTTTATCATTGAAAACATCTTATAATATATCGTAATTTGTAGTGTATCATTGAAAATACCATATAGTATAACGTAATATGCAGTGCATCATTGAAAATACCTTATAATATATAGTAGTTTATCATTGAAAACATCTTATAATATAACGTAATATGCAGTGTATCATTGAAAATACTTTATGATATAACGTAATATGCAGTGTATCATTGAAAATACCTTATAATAAAACGTAATATGCAGTGTATCATTGAAAATACCTTATAATAAAACGTATTATGCAGTGTATCATTGAAAATACCTTAGAATATATGGTAATTCTTGTCTATCAATGAAAATACCTTATAATACAACGTAATATGCAGTGTATCATTGAAAATACCTTATAATATATCGTAATTTGTAGTGTATCATTGAAAATACCATATAGTATAACGTAGTATGCAGTGCATCATTGAAAATACCTCATAATATAACGTAATATGCAGTGTATCATTGAAAACATCTTATAATATAACGTCATTTGCAGTGTACCATTGAAAATACATATAATATAACGTAATATGCAGTGTATCATTGAAAATACCTTATGATATAATGTAATATGCAGTGTATCATTGAAAATACCTTATAATATATCTTAATTTGTAGTGTATCATTGAAAATACCATATAGTATAACGTAATATGCAGTGTATCATTGAAAATACCTTAGAATATATGGTAATTCTAGTCTATCAATGAAAATACCTTATAATACAACGTAATATGCAGTGTATCATTGAAAATACCTTATAATAACATGTAATATGCAGTGTATCATTGAAAATACCTTAGAATATATGGTAATTCTAGTCTATCAATGAAAATACCTTATAATACAACGTAATATGCAGTGTATCATTGAAAATACCTTATAATATATCTTAATTTGTAGTGTATCATTGAAAATACCATATAGTATAACGTAATATGCAGTGCATCATTGAAAATACCTTATAATATAACGTAATATGCAGTGTATCATTGAAAATACCTTATAATATTACGTAATATGCAGTGTATCATTGAAAATACCTTATGATATAACGTAATATGCAGTGTATCATTGAAAATACCTTATAATATAATGTAATATGCAGTGTATCATTGAAAATACCTTATAATATAACGTAATATGCAGTGTATTATTGAAAATACCTTATAATATAACGTAATATGCAGTGTATCATTGAAAGTACCTTATAATAACATGTAATATGCAGTGTATCATTGAAAATACCTTAGAATATATGGTAATTCTAGTCTATCAATGAAAATACCTTATAATACAACGTAATATGCAGTGTATCATTGAAAATACCTTATAATATATCGTAATTTGTAATGTATCATTGAAAATACCATATAGTATAACGTAATATGCAGTGCATCATTGAAAATACCTTATAATATATAGTAGTTTATCATTGAAAACATCTTATAATATAACGTAATATGCAGTGTATCATTGAAAATACCTTATGATATAACGTAATGTGCAGTATATCATTGAAAATACCTTATAATATATGGTAATTTGAACTGTATCAATCAAAATACCTTATAATATAACGTAATATGCAGTGTATCATTGAAAATACCATATAATATATCGTAATATATAGTTTATCATTGAAAATACTTTATAATATAACGTAATATGCAGTGTATCATTGAAAATACCATATAATATAACGTAATATGCAGTGTATCATTGAAAATACCTTGTAATATATAGTAGTTTATCATTGAAAATACCTTATAATGTAACGTAATATGCTGTGTATCATTGAAAATACCTTATAATATAACGTAATATGCAGTGTATCATTGAAAATACCTTATAATATATAGTAGTTTATCATTGAAAATACCTTATAATATAACGTAACATTCTGTGTATCATTGAAAATACCTTATAATATAACGTAATATGCAGTGTATCATTGAAAATACCTTATAATATAACGTAATATGTAGTGTATCATTGAAAATACCTTGTAATATATAGTAGTTTATCATTGAAAATACCTTATAATATATCGTAATTTGTAGTGTATCATTGAAAATACATATAATATAACGTAATATGCAGTGTATCATTGAAAATACCTTATGATATAATGTAATATGCAATGTGTCATTGAAAATACCTTATAATATATCTTAATTTGTAGTGTATCATTGAAAATACCATATAGTATAACGTAATATGCAGTGCATCATTGAAAATACCTTATAATATAACGTAATATGCAGTGTATCATTGAAAATACCTTGTAATATTACGTAATATGCAGTGTATCATTGAAAATACCTTATGATATAACGTAATATGCAGTGTATCATTGAAAATACCTTATAATATAACGTAATATGCAGTGTATCATTGAAAATACCTTATAATATAACGTAATATGCAGTGTATCATTGAAAATACCTTATAATACAACGTAATATGCAGTGTATCATTGAAAATACCTTATAATATATCGTAATTTGTAGTGTATCATTGAAAATACCATATAGTATAACGTAATATGCAGTGCATCATTGAAAATACCTCATAATATAACGTAATATGCAGTGTATCATTGAAAACATCTTATAATATAACGTCATTTGCAGTGTATCATTGAAAATACATATAATATAACGTAATATGCAGTGTGTCATTGAAAATACCTTATGATATAATGTAATATGCAGTGTATCATTGAAAATACCTTATAATATATCTTAATTTGTAGTGTATCATTGAAAATACCATATAGTATAACGTAATATGCAGTGCATCATTGAAAATACCTTAGAATATATGGTAATTCTAGTCTATCAATGAAAAAACCTTATAATACAACGTAATATGCAGTGTATCATTGAAAATACCTTATAATATATCTTAATTTGTAGTGTATCATTGAAAATACCATATAGTATAACGTAATATGCAGTGCATCATTGAAAATACCTTATAATATAACGTAATATGCAGTGTATCATTGAAAATACCTTGTAATATTACGTAATATGCAGTGTATCATTGAAAATACCTTATGATATAACGTAGTATGCAGTGTATCATTGAAAATACCTTATAATATAACGTAATATGCAGTGTATCATTGAAAATACCTTATAATATAACGTAATATGCAGTGTATCATTGAAAATACCTTATAATACAACGTAATATGCAGTGTATCATTGAAAATACCTTATAATATATCGTAATTTGTAGTGTATCATTGAAAATACCATATAGTATAACGTAATATGCAGTGCATCATTGAAAATACCTCATAGTATAACGTAATATGCAGTGTATCATTGAAAACATCTTATAATATAACGTCATTTGCAGTGTATCATTGAAAATACATATAATATAACGTAATATGCAGTGTATCATTGAAAATACCTTATGATATAACGTAATATGCAGTGTATCATTGAAAATACCTTATAATATAACGTAATATGCAGTGTATCATTGAAAATACCTTAGAATATATGGTAATTCTAGTCTATCAATGAAAATACCTTATAATATATCGCAATTTGTAGTGTATCATTGAAAATACCTTATAATATATTGTAATTTGTAGTGTATCAATGAAAATACCTTATAATATAACGTAATATTCTGTGTATCAGTGAAAATACCTTATAATAAAACGTAATATGCAGTGTATCATTGAATGTACCTTATAATATAACGTATTATGCAGTGTATCATTGAAAATACCTTCCCATATATCGTAATATTCTGTGTATCATTGAAAATACCTTATAATATAACGTAATATGCAGTGTATCATTGAAAATACCTTTTAATATAACGTAATATGCAGTGTATCATTGAAAATACCTTATAATATATAGTAGTTTATCATTGAAAATACCTTATAATATAACGTAATATTCTGTGTATCATTGAAAATACCTTATAATATAACGTAATATGCAGTGTATCATTGAAAATACCTTATAATATAACGTAATATGCAGTGTATCATTGAAAATACCTTATAATATAACGTAATATGCAGTGTATCATTGAAAATACCTTATAATATAACGTAATATGCAGTGTATCATTGAAAATACCTTATAATATAACGTAATATGCAGTGTATCATTGAAAATACCTTATAATATAACGTAATATGCAGTGTATCATTAAAAATACCTTAGAATATATGGTAATTCTAGTCTATCAATGAAAATACCTTATAATATAACGTAATATGCAGTGTATCAGTGAAAATACCTTATAATATAACGTAATATGCAGTGTATCATTGAAAATACCTTATAATATAACGTAATATGCAGTGTATCATTGAAAATACCTTAGAATATATGGTAATTCTAGTCTATCAATGAAAATACCTTATAATATATCGCAATTTGTAGTGTATCATTGAAAATACCTTATAATATATTGTAATTTGTAGTGTATCAATGAAAATACCTTATAATATAACGTAATATTCTGTGTATCAGTGAAAATACCTTATAATAAAACGTAATATGCAGTGTATCATTGAATGTACCTTATAATATAACGTATTATGCAGTGTATCATTGAAAATACCTTCCCATATATCGTAATATTCTGTGTATCATTGAAAATACCTTATAATATAACGTAATATGCAGTGTATCATTGAAAATACCTTATAATATAACGTAATATGCAGTGTATCATTGAAAATACCTTATAATATAACGTAATATGCAGTGTATCATTGAAAATACCTTGTAATATATCGTAATTTGTAGTGTATCATTGGAAATACCTTATAATATTTAGTAGTTTATCATTGAAAATACCTTATTATAAAACGTAATATTGTGTGTATCATTGAAAATACCTTATAATATAACGTAATATGCAGTGTATCATTGAAAATACCTTATAATATGACGTAATATGCAGTGTATCATTGAAAATACCTTATAATAAATCCTAATATGCAGTGTATCATTGAGAATACCTTATAATAAAACGTAATATGCAGTGTATCATTGAAAATACCTTATAATATAACGTAATATGCAGTGTGTCATTGAAAATACATTATAATATAACGTAATATGCGGTGTATCATTGAAAATACCTTATAATATATCGTAATTTGTAGTGTATCATTGAAAATACCTTATAATATATGGTAATTTGTAGTGCATCAATGAAAATACCTTATAATATAACGTAATATGCAGTGTATCATTGAAAATACCTTATAATATAACGTAATATGCAGTGTATCATTGAAAATACCTTATAATATAACGTAATATGCAGTGTATCATTGAAAATACCTTAGAATATATGGTAATTGTAGTCTATCAATGAAAATACCTTATAATATAACGTAATATGCAGTGTATCAGTGAAAATACCTTATAATATATCGTAATTTGTAGTGTATCATTGAAAATACCTTATAATATATAGTAGTTTATCATTGAAAATACCTTATAATATATAGTAGTTTATCATTGAAAATACCTTATAATATAACGTAATATGCGGTGTATCATTGAAAATACCTTATAATATAACGTAATATGCAGTGTATCATTGAAAATACATTATAATATAACGTAATATGCGGTGTATCATTGAAAATACCTTATAATATATCGTAATTTGTAGTGTATCATTGAAAATACCTTATAATATATGGTAATTTGTAGTGCATCAATGAAAATACCTTATAATATAACGTAATATGCAGTGTATCATTGAAAATACCTTATAATATATAGTAGTTTATCATTGAAAATACCTTATAATATAACGTAATATTCTGTGTATCATTGAAAATACCTTATAATATAACGTAATATGCAGTGTATCATTGAAAATACCTTACAATATAACGTAATATGCAGTGTATCATTGAAAATACCTTATAATATAACGTAATATGCAGTGTATCATTGAAAATACCTTATAATATAACGTAATATGCAGTGTATCATTGAAAATACCTTATAATATAACGTAATATGCAGTGTATCATTGAAAATACCTTATAATATAACGTAATATGCAGTGTATCATTGAAAATACCTTAGAATATATGGTAATTCTAGTCTATCAATGAAAATACCTTATAATATAACGTAATATGCAGTGTATCAGTGAAAATACCTTATAATATAACGTAATATGCAGTGTATCATTGAAAATACCTTATAATATAACGTAATATGCAGTGTATCATTGAAAATACCTTAGAATATATGGTAATTCTAGTCTATCAATGAAAATACCTTATAATATATCGCAATTTGTAGTGTATCATTGAAAATACCTTATAATATATTGTAATTTGTAGTGTATCAATGAAAATACCTTATAATATAACGTAATATTCTGTGTATCAGTGAAAATACCTTATAATAAAACGTAATATGCAGTGTATCATTGAATGTACCTTATAATATAACGTATTATGCAGTGTATCATTGAAAATACCTTCCCATATATCGTAATATTCTGTGTATCATTGAAAATACCTTATAATATAACGTAATATGCAGTGTATCATTGAAAATACCTTTTAATATAACGTAATATGCAGTGTATCATTGAAAATACCTTATAATATATAGTAGTTTATCATTGAAAATACCTTATAATATAACGTAATATTCTGTGTATCATTGAAAATACCTTATAATATAACGTAATATGCAGTGTATCATTGAAAATACCTTATAATATAACGTAATATGCAGTGTATCATTGAAAATACCTTATAATATAACGTAATATGCAGTGTATCATTGAAAATACCTTATAATATAACGTAATATGCAGTGTATCATTGAAAATACCTTATAATATAACGTAATATGCAGTGTATCATTGAAAATACCTTATAATATAACGTAATATGCAGTGTATCATTAAAAATACCTTAGAATATATGGTAATTCTAGTCTATCAATGAAAATACCTTATAATATAACGTAATATGCAGTGTATCAGTGAAAATACCTTATAATATAACGTAATATGCAGTGTATCATTGAAAATACCTTATAATATAACGTAATATGCAGTGTATCATTGAAAATACCTTAGAATATATGGTAATTCTAGTCTATCAATGAAAATACCTTATAATATATCGCAATTTGTAGTGTATCATTGAAAATACCTTATAATATATTGTAATTTGTAGTGTATCAATGAAAATACCTTATAATATAACGTAATATTCTGTGTATCAGTGAAAATACCTTATAATAAAACGTAATATGCAGTGTATCATTGAATGTACCTTATAATATAACGTATTATGCAGTGTATCATTGAAAATACCTTCCCATATATCGTAATATTCTGTGTATCATTGAAAATACCTTATAATATAACGTAATATGCAGTGTATCATTGAAAATACCTTATAATATAACGTAATATGCAGTGTATCATTGAAAATACCTTATAATATATAGTAGTTTATCATTGAAAATACCTTATAATATAACGTAATATTCTGTGTATCATTGAAAATACCTTATAATATAACGTAATATGCAGTGTATCATTGAAAATACCTTATAATATAACGTAATATGCAGTGTATCATTGAAAATACCTTATAATATAACGTAATATGCCAGTGTATCATTGAAAATACCTTATAATATAACGTAATATGCAGTGTATCATTGAAAATACCTTATAATATAACGTAATATGCAGTGTATCATTGAAAATACATTATAATATAACGTAATATGCGGTGTATCATTGAAAATACCTTATAATATATCGTAATTTGTAGTGTATCATTGAAAATACCTTATAATATATGGTAATTTGTAGTGCATCAATGAAAATACCTTATAATATAACGTAATATGCAGTGTATCATTGAAAATACCTTATAATATAACGTAATATGCAGTGTATCATTGAAAATACCTTAGAATATATGGTAATTGTAGTCTATCAATGAAAATACCTTATAATATATCGTAATATGCAGTGTATCAGTGAAAATACCTTATAATATATCGTAATTTGTAGTGTATCATTGAAAATACCTTATAATATAACGTAATATGCAGTGTATCATTGAAAATACCTTATAATATAACGTAATATGCAGTGTATCATTGAAAATACCTTAGAATATATGGTAATTGTAGTCTATCAATGAAAATACCTTATAATATAACGTAATATGCAGTGTATCAGTGAAAATACCTTATAATATATCGTAATTTGTAGTGTATCATTGAAAATACCTTATAATATATAGTAGTTTATCATTGAAAATACCTTATAATATATAGTAGTTTATCATTGAAAATACCTTATAATATAACGTAATATGCGGTGTATCATTGAAAATACCTTATAATATATGGTAATTTGTAGTGCATCAATGAAAATACCTTCTAATAAAACGTAATATGCAGTGTATCATTGAAAATACCTTATAATATAACGTAATATGCAGTGTATCATTGAAAATACATTATAATATAACGTAATATGCGGTGTATCATTGAAAATACCTTATAATATATCGTAATTTGTAGTGTATCAATGAAAATACAGTATAATATAACGTAATATGCAGTGTATCATTGAAAATACCTTATAATATAACGTAATATGCAGTGTATCATTGAAAATACCTTATAATATAACGCAATTTGTAGTGTATCATTGAAAATACCTTATAATATATTGTAATTTGTAGTGTATCAATGAAAATACCTTATAATATAACGTAATATTCTGTGTATCATTGAAAATACCTTATAATATAACGTAATATGCAGTGTATCATTGAAAATACCTTATAATATAACGTAATATGCAGTGTATCATTGAAAATACCTTATAATATAACGTAATATGCAGTGTATCATTGAAAATACCTTAGAATATATGGTAATTGTAGTCTATCAATGAAAATACCTTATAATATAACGTAATATGCAGTGTATCAGTGAAAATACCTTATAATATATCGTAATTTGTAGTGTATCATTGAAAATACCTTATAATATATAGTAGTTTATCATTGAAAATACCTTATAATATATAGTAGTTTATCATTGAAAATACCTTATAATATACGTAATATGCTGTGTATCATTGAAAATACCTTATAATATATCGTAATTTGTAGTGTATCAATGAAAATACCTTATAATATAAAGTAATATGCAGTGTATCATTGAAAATACCTTATAATATATCGTAAATTTTGTAGTGTATCATTGAAAATACCTTATAATATATGGTAATATGCAGTGTATCATTGGAAATACCTTATAATATATCGAAATTTTTTAGTGTATCATTGAAAATACCTTATAATATATGGTAATTTGTAGTGTATCATTGAAAATACCTTATAATATAACGTAATATGCAGTGTATCATTGAAAATACCTTATAATATATCGTAATTTGTAGTGTATCATTGAAAATACCTTGTAATATATAGTAGTTTATCATTGAAAATACCTTATAATATAACGTAATATGCAGTGTATCTTTGAAAATACCTTATAATATAACGTAATATGCAGTGTATCATGAAAATACCTTATAATATAACGTAATATGCAGTGTATCATTGAAAATACCTTATAATATAGCGTAATATGCAGTGTATCATTGAAAATACCTTATAATATAACGTAATATGCAGTGTATCATTGAAAATACCTTATAATATAACGTAATATGCAGTGTATCATTGAAAATACCTTAGAATATATGGTAATTGTAGTCTATCAATGAAAATACCTTATAATATAACGTAATATGCAGTGTATCAGTGAAAATACCTTATAATATATCGTAATTTGTAGTGTATCATTGAAAATACCTTATAATATATAGTAGTTTATCATTGAAAATACCTTGTAATATATAGTAGTTTATCATTGAAAATACCTTATAATATAACGTAATATGCTGTGTATCATTGAAAATACCTTATAATATATCGTAATTTGTAGTGTATCAATGAAAATACCTTATAATATAAAGTAATATGCAGTGTATCATTGAAAATACCTTATAATATATCGTAATTTGTAGTGTATCATTGAAAATACCTTATAATATATGGTAATATGCAGTGTATCATTGGAAATACCTTATAATATATCGAAATTTTTCAGTGTATCATTGAAAATACCTTATAATATATCGTAATTTGTAGTGTATCATTGAAAATACCTTATAATATATGGTAATATGCAGTGTATCATTGGAAATACCTTATAATATATCGTAATTTGTAGTGTATCATTGAAAATACCTTATAATATATGGTAATATGCAGTGTATCATTGGAAATACCTTATAATATATCGAAATTTTTTAGTGTATCATTGAAAATACCTTATAATATATGGTAATTTGTAGTGTATCAATGAAAATACCTTATAATATAACGTAATATGCAGTGTATCATTGAAAATACCTTATAATATATCGTAATTTGTAGTGTATCATTGAAAATACCTTGTAATATATAGTAGTTTATCATTGAAAATACCTTATAATATAACGTAATATGCAGTGTATCATTGAAAATACCTTATAATATAACGTAATATGCAGTGTATCTTTGAAAATACCTTATAATATAACGTAATATGCAGTGTATCATTGAAAATACCTTATAATATAACGTAATATGCAGTGTATCATTGAAAATACCTTATAATATAGCGTAATATGCAGTGTATCATTGAAAATACCTTATAATATAACGTAATATGCAGTGTATCATTGAAAATACCTTATGATATAACGTAATATGCAGTGTATCATTGAAAATACCTTAGAATATATGGTAATTGTAGTCTATCAATGAAAATACCTTATAATATAACGTAATATGCTGTGTATCATTGAAAATACCTTATAATATATCGTAATTTGTAGTGTATCAATGAAAATACCTTATAATATAAAGTAATATGCAGTGTATCATTGAAAATACCTTATAATATATCGTAATTTGTAGTGTATCAATGAAAATACCTTATAATATATGGTAATATGCAGTGTATCATTGGAAATACCTTATAATATATCGAAATTTTTTAGTGTATCATTGAAAATACCTTATAATATATGGTAATTTGTAGTGTATCAATGAAAATACCTTATAATATAACGTAATATGCAGTGTATCATTGAAAATACCTTATAATATATCGTAATTTGTAGTGTATCATTGAAAATACCTTATAATATATGGTAATATGCAGTGTATCATTGGAAATACCTTATAATATATCGAAATTTTTTAGTGTATCATTGAAAATACCTTATAATATATGGTAATTTGTAGTGTATCAATGAAAATACCTTATAATATAACGTAATATGCAGTGTATCATTGAAAATACCTTATAATATATCGTAATTTGTAGTGTATCATTGAAAATACCTTGTAATATATAGTAGTTTATCATTGAAAATACCTTATAATATAACGTAATATGCAGTGTATCATTGAAAATACCTTATAATATAACGTAATATGCAGTGTATCATTGAAAATACCTTAGAATATATGGTAATTGTAGTCTATCAATGAAAATACCTTATAATATAACGTAATATGCAGTGTATCAGTGAAAATACCTTATAATATATCGTAATTTGTAGTGTATCATTGAAAATACCTTATAATATATAGTAGTTTATCATTGAAAATACCTTGTAATATATAGTAGTTTATCATTGAAAATACCTTATAATATAACGTAATATGCTGTGTATCATTGAAAATACCTTATAATATATCGTAATTTGTAGTGTATCAATGAAAATACCTTATAATATAAAGTAATATGCAGTGTATCATTGAAAATACCTTATAATATATCGTAATTTGTAGTGTATCATTGAAAATACCTTATAATATATGGTAATATGCAGTGTATCATTGGAAATACCTTATAATATATCGAAATTTTTTAGTGTATCATTGAAAATACCTTATAATATATGGTAATTTGTAGTGTATCAATGAAAATACCTTATAATATAACGTAATATGCAGTGTATCATTGAAAATACCTTATAATATATCGTAATTTGTAGTGTATCATTGAAAATACCTTATAATATATGGTAATATGCAGTGTATCATTGGAAATACCTTATAATATATCGAAATTTTTTAGTGTATCATTGAAAATACCTTATAATATATGGTAATTTGTAGTGTATCAATCAAAATACCTTATAATATAACGTAATATGCAGTGTATCATTGAAAATACCTTATAATATATCGTAATTTGTAGTGTATCATTGAAAATACCTTGTAATATATAGTAGTTTATCATTGAAAATACCTTATAATATAACGTAATATGCAGTGTATCATTGAAAATACCTTATAATATAACGTAATATGCAGTGTATCTTTGAAAATACCTTATAATATAACGTAATATGCAGTGTATCATTGAAAATACCTTATAATATAACGTAATATGCAGTGTATCATTGAAAATACCTTATAATATAGCGTAATATGCAGTGTATCATTGAAAATACCTTATAATATAACGTAATATGCAGTGTATCATTGAAAATACCTTATAATATAACGTAATATGCAGTGTATCATTGAAAATACCTTAGAATATATGGTAATTGTAGTCTATCAATGAAAATACCTTATAATATAACGTAATATGCTGTGTATCATTGAAAATACCTTATAATATATCGTAATTTGTAGTGTATCAATGAAAATACCTTATAATATAAAGTAATATGCAGTGTATCATTGAAAATACCTTATAATATATCGTAATTTGTAGTGTATCATTGAAAATACCTTATAATATATGGTAATATGCAGTGTATCATTGGAAATACCTTATAATATATCGAAATTTTTTAGTGTATCATTGAAAATACCTTATAATATATGGTAATTTGTAGTGTATCAATGAAAATACCTTATAATATAACGTAATATGCAGTGTATCATTGAAAATACCTTATAATATATCGTAATTTGTAGTGTATCATTGAAAATACCTTATAATATATGGTAATATGCAGTGTATCATTGGAAATACCTTATAATATATCGAAATTTTTTAGTGTATCATTGAAAATACCTTATAATATATGGTAATTTGTAGTGTATCAATGAAAATACCTTATAATATAACGTAATATGCAGTGTATCATTGAAAATACCTTATAATATATCGTAATTTGTAGTGTATCATTGAAAATACCTTATAATATATAGTAGTTTATCATTGAAAATACCTTATAATATAACGTAATATGCAGTGTATCATTGAAAATACCTTATAATATAACGTAATATGCAGTGTATCATTGAAAATACCTTATAATATAACGTAATATGCAGTGTATCATTGAAAATACCTTATAATATAACGTAATATGCAGTGTATCATTGAAAATACCTTATAATATAACGTAATATGCAGTGTATCATTGAAAATACCTTATAATATAACGTAATATGCAGTGTATCATTGAAAATACCTTATAATATATCGTAATTTGTAGTGTATCAATGAAAATACCTTATAATATAAAGTAATATGCAGTGTATCATTGAAAATACCTTATAATATATCGTAATTTGTAGTGTATCATTGAAAATACCTTATAATATATGGTAATATGCAGTGTATCATTGGAAATACCTTATAATATATCGAAATTTTTTAGTGTATCATTGAAAATACCTTATAATATATCGTAATTTGTAGTGTATCAATGAAAATACCTTATAATATAACGTAATATGCAGTGTATCATTGAAAATACCTTATAATATATCGTAATTTGTAGTGTATCATTGAAAATACCTTATAATATATGGTAATATGCAGTGTATCATTGGAAATACCTTATAATATATCGAAATTTTTTAGTGTATCATTGAAAATACCTTATAATATATGGTAATTTGTAGTGTATCAATGAAAATACCTTATAATATAACGTAATATGCAGTGTATCATTGAAAATACCTTATAATATATCGTAATTTGTAGTGTATCATTGAAAATACCTTGTAATATATAGTAGTTTATCATTGAAAATACCTTATAATATAACGTAATATGCAGTGTATCATTGAAAATACCTTATAATATAACGTAATATGCAGTGTATCTTTGAAAATACCTTATAATATAACGTAATATGCAGTGTATCATTGAAAATACCTTATAATATAACGTAATATGCAGTGTATCATTGAAAATACCTTATAATATAGCGTAATATGCAGTGTATCATTGAAAATACCTTATAATATAACGTAATATGCAGTGTATCATTGAAAATACCTTATAATATAACGTAATATGCAGTGTATCATTGAAAATACCTTAGAATATATGGTAATTGTAGTCTATCAATGAAAATACCTTATAATATAACGTAATATGCTGTGTATCATTGAAAATACCTTATAATATATCGTAATTTGTAGTGTATCAATGAAAATACCTTATAATATAAAGTAATATGCAGTGTATCATTGAAAATACCTTATAATATATCGTAATTTGTAGTGTATCATTGAAAATACCTTATAATATATGGTAATATGCAGTGTATCATTGGAAATACCTTATAATATATCGAAATTTTTTAGTGTATCATTGAAAATACCTTATAATATATGGTAATTTGTAGTGTATCAATGAAAATACCTTATAATATAACGTAATATGCAGTGTATCATTGAAAATACCTTATAATATATCGTAATTTGTAGTGTATCATTGAAAATACCTTATAATATATGGTAATATGCAGTGTATCATTGGAAATACCTTATAATATATCGAAATTTTTTAGTGTATCATTGAAAATACCTTATAATATATGGTAATTTGTAGTGTATCAATGAAAATACCTTATAATATAACGTAATATGCAGTGTATCATTGAAAATACCTTATAATATATCGTAATTTGTAGTGTATCATTGAAAATACCTTGTAATATATAGTAGTTTATCATTGAAAATACCTTATAATATAACGTAATATGCAGTGTATCATTGAAAATACCTTATAATATAACGTAATATGCAGTGTATCATTGAAAATACCTTATAATATAACGTAATATGCAGTGTATCATTGAAAATACCTTATAATATAACGTAATATGCAGTGTATCATTGAAAATACCTTATAATATAACGTAATATGCAGTGTATCATTGAAAATACCTTATAATATAACGTAATATGCAGTGTATCATTGAAAATACCTTATAATATAACGTAATATGCAGTGTATCATTGAAAATACCTTATAATATAACGTAATATGCAGTGTATCATTGAAAATACCTTATAATATAACGTAATATGCAGTGTATCATTGAAAATACCTTATAATATAACGTAATATGCAGTGTATCATTGAAAATACCTTATAATATAACGTAATATGCAGTGTATCATTGAAAATACCTTATAATATAACGTAATATGCAGTGTATCATTGAAAATACCTTAGAATATATGGTAATTCTAGTCTATCAATGAAAATACCTTATAATATAACGTAATATGCAGTGTATCAGTGAAAATACCTTATAATATATCGTAATTTGTAGTGTATCATTGAAAATACCTTATAATATATAGTAGTTTATCATTGAAAATACCTTATAATATAACGTAATCTGCTGTGTATCATTGAAAATACCTTATAATATATCGCAATTTGTAGTGTATCAATGAAAATACCGTATAATATAACGTAATATGCAGTGTATCATTGAAAATACCTTATAATATAACGTAATATGCAGTGTATCATTGAAAATACCTTATAATATAACGTAATATGCAGTGTATCATTGAAAATACCTTATAATATAACGTAATATGCAGTGTATCATTGAAAATACCTTATAATATAACGTAATATGCAGTGTATCATTGAAAATACCTTATAATATAACGTAATATGCAGTGTATCATTGAAAATACCTTAGAATATATGGTAATTCTAGTCTATCAATGAAAATACCTTATAATATAACGTAATATGCAGTGTATCAGTGAAAATACCTTATAATATATCGTATTTTGTAGTGTATCATTGAAAATACCTTATAATATATAGTAGTTTATCATTGAAAATACCTTATAATATAACATAATCTGCTGTGTATCATTGAAAATACCTTATAATATATCGCAATTTGTAGTGTATCAATGAAAATACCGTATAATATAACGTAATATGCAGTGTATCATTGAAAATACCTTATAATATAACGTAATATGCAGTGTATCATTGAAAATACCTTATAATATATCGCAATTTGTAGTGTATCAGTGAAAATACCTTATAATATATCGTAATTTGTAGTGTATCAATGAAAATACCTTATAATATAACGTAATATTCTGTGTATCATTGAAAATACCTTATAATAAAACGTAATATGCAGTGTATCATTGAAAATACCTTATAATATAACGTAATATGCAGTGTATCATTGAAAATACCTTAGAATATATGGTAATTCTAGTCTATCAATGAAAATACCTTATAATATATCGCAATTTGTAGTGTATCATTGAAAATACCTTATAATATATTGTAATTTGTAGTGTATCAATGAAAATACCTTATAATATAACGTAATATTCTGTGTATCATTGAAAATACCTTATAATAAAACGTAATATGCAGTGTATCATTGAAAATACCTTATAATATAATGTAATGTGCAGTGTGTCATTGAAAATACCTTAGAATATATGGTAATTCTAGTCTATCAATGAAAATACCTTATAATATATCGCAATTTGTAGTGTATCATTGAAAATACCTTATAATATATTGTAATTTGTAGTGTATCAATGAAAATACCTTATAATATAACGTAATATGCAGTGTATCATTGAAAATACCTTATAATATAACGTAATATGCAGTGTATCATTGAAAATACCTTAGAATATATGGTAATTCTAGTCTATCAATGAAAATACCTTATAATATATCGCAATTTGTAGTGTATCAATGAAAATACCTTATAATATAACGTAATATGCAGTGTATCATTGAAAATACCTTATAATATAACGTAATATGCAGTGTATCATTGAAAATACCTTATAATATAACGTAATATGCAGTGTATCATTGAAAATACCTTAGAATATATTGTAATTCTAGTCTATCAATGAAAATACCTTATAATATATCGCAATTTGTAGTGTATCATTGAAAATACCTTATAATATATTGTAATTTGTAGTGTATCAATGAAAATACCTTATAATATAACGTAATATTCTGTGTATCATTGAAAATACCTTATAATAAAACGTAATATGCAGTGTATCATTGAAAATACCTTATAATATAACGTAATATGCAGTGTATCATTGAAAATACCTTAGAATATATGGTAATTCTAGTCTATCAATGAAAATACCTTATAATATATCGCAATTTGTAGTGTATCATTGAAAATACCTTATAATATATTGTAATTTGTAGTCTATCAATGAAAATACCTTATAATATAACGTAATATGCAGTGTATCATTGAAAATACCTTATAATATAACGTAATATGCAGTGTATCATTGAAAATACCTTAGAATATATGGTAATTCTAGTCTATCAATGAAAATACCTTATAATATATCGCAATTTGTAGTGTATCATTGAAAATACCTTATAATATATTGTAATTTGTAGTGTATCAATGAAAATACCTTATAATATAACGTAATATTCTGTGTATCATTGAAAATACCTTATAATATAACGTAATATGCAGTGTATCATTGAAAGTACCTTATAATATAACGTATTATGCAGTGTATCATTGAAAATACCTTCCCATATAACGTAATATTCTGTGTATCATTGAAAATACCTTATAATATAACGTAATATGCAGTGTATCATTGAAAATACCTTATAATATAACGTAATATGCAGTGTATCATTGAAAATACCTTATAATATAACGTAATATACAGTGTATCATTGAAAATAATTTATAATATATCGTAATTTGTAGTGTATCATTGAAAATACCTTATAATATATGGTAATATGCAGTGTATCATTGAAAATACCTTATAATATATCGTAATTTGTAGTGTATCATTGAAAATACCTTATAATATATGGTAATATGCAGTGTATCATTGGAAATACCTTATAATATATCGAAATTTTTTAGTGTATCATTGAAAATACCTTATAATATATGGTAATTTGTAGTGTATCAATGAAAATACCTTATAATATAACGTAATATGCAGTGTATCATTGAAAATACCTTATAATATATCGTAATTTGTAGTGTATCATTGAAAATACCTTGTAATATATAGTAGTTTATCATTGAAAATACCTTATAATATAACGTAATATGCAGTGTATCTTTGAAAATACCTTATAATATAATGTAATATGCAGTGTATCATTGAAAATACCTTATAATATAACGTAATATGCAGTGTATCATTGAAAATACCTTATAATATAGCGTAATATGCAGTGTATCATTGAAAATACCTTATAATATAACGTAATATGCAGTGTATCATTGAAAATACCTTATAATATAACGTAATATGCAGTGTATCATTGAAAATACCTTAGAATATATGGTAATTGTAGTCTATCAATGAAAATACCTTATAATATAACGTAATATGCAGTGTATCAGTGAAAATACCTTATAATATATCGTAATTTGTAGTGTATCATTGAAAATACCTTATAATATATAGTAGTTTATCATTGAAAATACCTTGTAATATATAGTAGTTTATCATTGAAAATACCTTATAATATAACGTAATATGCTGTGTATCATTGAAAATACCTTATAATATATCGTAATTTGTAGTGTATCAATGAAAATACCTTATAATATAAAGTAATATGCAGTGTATCATTGAAAATACCTTATAATATATAGTAATTTGTAGTGTATCATTGAAAATACCTTATAATATATGGTAATATGCAGTGTATCATTGGAAATACCTTATAATATATCGAAATTTTTTAGTGTATCATTGAAAATACCTTATAATATATGGTAATTTGTAGTGTATCAATGAAAATACCTTATAATATAACGTAATATGCAGTGTATCATTGAAAATACCTTATAATATATCGTAATTTGTAGTGTATCATTGAAAATACCTTATAATATATGGTAATATGCAGTGTATCATTGGAAATACCTTATAATATATCGAAATTTTTTAGTGTATCATTGAAAATACCTTATAATATATGGTAATTTGTAGTGTATCAATGAAAATACCTTATAATATAACGTAATATGCAGTGTATCATAGAAAATACCTTATAATATATAGCAGTTTATCATTGAAAATACCTTATAATATAACTTAATATGCAGGGTATCATTGAAAATACCTTATAATATATCGTAATTTGTAGTGTATCATTGAAAATACCTTAGAATATATGGTAATTCTAGTCTATCAATGAAAATACCTTATAATATAACGTAATATGCAGTGTATCATTGAAAATACCTTATAATATATCGTAATTTGTAGTGTATCATTGAAAATACCTTATAATATAACGTAATATGCAGTGTATCATTGAAAATACCTTAGAATATATGGTAATTCTAGTCTATCAATGAAAATACCTTATAATATATCGCAATTTGTAGTGTATCATTGAAAATACCTTATAATATATTGTAATTTGTAGTGTATCAATGAAAATACCTTATAATATAACGTAATATGCAGTGTATCATTGAAAATACCTTATAATATATCGTAATTTGTAGTGTATCATTGAAAATACCTTATAATATATGGTAATATGCAGTGTATCATTGGAAATACCTTATAATATATCGAAATTTTTTAGTGTATCATTGAAAATACCTTATAATATATCGCAATTTGTAGTGTATCATTGAAAATACCTTATAATATATTGTAATTTGTAGTGTATCAATGAAAATACCTTATAATATAACGTAATATTCTGTGTATCATTGAAAATACCTTATAATAAAACGTAATATGCAGTGTATCATTGAAAATACCTTATAATATAACGTAATATGCAGTGTATCATTGAAAATACCTTAGAATATATGGTAATTCTAGTCTATCAATGAAAATACCTTATAATATATCGCAATTTGTAGTGTATCATTGAAAATACCTTATAATATATTGTAATTTGTAGTGTATCAATGAAAATACCTTATAATATAACGTAATATGCAGTGTATCATTGAAAATACCTTATAATATAACGTAATATGCAGTGTATCATTGAAAATACCTTAGAATATATGGTAATTCTAGTCTATCAATGAAAATACCTTATAATATATCGCAATTTGTAGTGTATCATTGAAAATACCTTATAATATATTGTAATTTGTAGTGTATCAATGAAAATACCTTATAATATAACGTAATATTCTGTGTATCATTGAAAATACCTTATAATAAAACGTAATATGCAGTGTATCATTGAAAATACCTTATAATATAACGTAATATGCAGTGTATCATTGAAAATACCTTATAATATAACGTAATATGCAGTGTATCAATGAAAATACCTTATAATATAACGTAATATGCAGTGTATCATTGAAAATACCTGATAATGTAACGTAGTATGCAGTGTATCATTGAAAATACCTTAAAATATAACGTAATATGCAGTGTATCATTGAAAATACCTTATAATATAACGTAATATGCAGTGTATCATTGAAAATACCTTATAATATAACGTAATATGCAGTGTATCATTGAAAATACCTTATAATATAACGTAATATGCAGTGTATCATTGAAAATACCTTATAATATATCGTAATTTGTAGTGTATCAATGAAAATACCTTATAATATAAAGTAATATGCAGTGTATCATTGAAAATACCTTATAATATATCGTAATTTGTAGTGTATCATTGAAAATACCTTATAATATATGGTAATATGCAGTGTATCATTGGAAATACCTTATAATATATCGAAATTTTTTAGTGTATCATTGAAAATACCTTATAATATATGGTAATTTGTAGTGTATCAATGAAAATACCTTAAAATATAACGTAATATGCAGTGTATCATTGAAAATACCTTATAATATATCGTAATTTGTAGTGTATCATTGAAAATACCTTATAATATATGGTAATATGCAGTGTATCATTGAAAATACCTTATAATATATCGAAATTTTTTAGTGTATCATTGAAAATACCTTATAATATATGGTAATTTGTAGTGTATCAATGAAAATACCTTATAATATAACGTAATATGCAGTGTATCATTGAAAATACCTTATAATATATCGTAATTTGTAGTGTATCATTGAAAATACCTTGTAATATATAGTAGTTTATCATTGAAAATACCTTATAATATAACGTAATATGCAGTGTATCATTGAAAATACCTTATAATATAACGTAATATGCAGTGTATCTTTGAAAATACCTTATAATATAACGTAATATGCAGTGTATCATTGAAAATACCTTATAATATAACGTAATATGCAGTGTATCATTGAAAATACCTTATAATATAGCGTAATATGCAGTGTATCATTGAAAATACCTTATAATATAACGTAATATGCAGTGTATCATTGAAAATACCTTATAATATAACGTAATATGCAGTGTATCATTGAAAATACCTTATAATATAGCGTAATATGCAGTGTATCATTGAAAATACCTTATAATATATCGTAATTTGTAGTGTATCATTGAAAATACCTTATAATATATGGTAATATGCAGTGTATCATTGGAAATACCTTATAATATATCGAAATTTTTTAGTGTATCATTGAAAATACCTTATAATATATGGTAATTTGTAGTGTATCAATGAAAATACCTTATAATATAACGTAATATGCAGTGTATCATTGAAAATACCTTATAATATATCGTAATTTGTAGTGTATCATTGAAAATACCTTGTAATATATAGTAGTTTATCATTGAAAATACCTTATAATATAACGTAATATGCAGTGTATCATTGAAAATACCTTATAATATAACGTAATATGCAGTGTATCATTGAAAATACCTTATAATATAACGTAATATGCAGTGTATCATTGAAAATACCTTATAATATAACGTAATATGCAGTGTATCATTGAAAATACCTTATAATATAACGTAATATGCAGTGTATCATTGAAAATACCTTATAATATAACGTAATATGCAGTGTATCATTGAAAATACCTTATAATATAACGTAATATGCAGTGTATCATTGAAAATACCTTATAATATAACGTAATATGCAGTGTATCATTGAAAATACCTTATAATATAACGTAATATGCAGTGTATCATTGAAAATACCTTATAATATAACGTAATATGCAGTGTATCATTGAAAATACCTTATAATATAACGTAATATGCAGTGTATCATTGAAAATACCTTATAATATAACGTAATATGCAGTGTATCATTGAAAATACCTTATAATATAACGTAATATGCAGTGTATCATTGAAAATACCTTATAATATAACGTAATATGCAGTGTATCATTGAAAATACCTTAGAATATATGGTAATTCTAGTCTATCAATGAAAATACCTTATAATATAACGTAATATGCAGTGTATCAGTGAAAATACCTTATAATATATCGTAATTTGTAGTGTATCATTGAAAATACCTTATAATATATAGTAGTTTATCATTGAAAATACCTTATAATATAACGTAATCTTCTGTGTATCATTGAAAATACCTTATAATATATCGCAATTTGTAGTGTATCAATGAAAATACCGTATAATATAACGTAATATGCAGTGTATCATTGAAAATACCTTATAATATAACGTAATATGCAGTGTATCATTGAAAATACCTTATAATATAACGTAATATGCAGTGTATCATTGAAAATACCTTATAATATAACGTAATATGCAGTGTATCATTGAAAATACCTTATAATATAACGTAATATGCAGTGTATCATTGAAAATACCTTATAATATAACGTAATATGCAGTGTATCATTGAAAATACCTTAGAATATATGGTAATTCTAGTCTATCAATGAAAATAACTTATAATATAACGTAATATGCAGTGTATCAGTGAAAATACCTTATAATATATCGTATTTTGTAGTGTATCATTGAAAATACCTTATAATATATAGTAGTTTATCATTGAAAATACCTTATAATATAACATAATCTGCTGTGTATCATTGAAAATACCTTATAATATATCGCAATTTGTAGTGTATCAATGAAAATACCGTATAATATAACGTAATATGCAGTGTATCATTGAAAATACCTTATAATATAACGTAATATGCAGTGTATCATTGAAAATACCTTATAATATATCGCAATTTGTAGTGTATCAGTGAAAATACCTTATAATATATCGTAATTTGTAGTGTATCAATGAAAATACCTTATAATATAACGTAATATTCTGTGTATCATTGAAAATACCTTATAATAAAACGTAATATGCAGTGTATCATTGAAAATACCTTATAATATAACGTAATATGCAGTGTATCATTGAAAATACCTTAGAATATATGGTAATTCTAGTCTATCAATGAAAATACCTTATAATATATCGCAATTTGTAGTGTATCATTGAAAATACCTTATAATATATTGTAATTTGTAGTGTATCAATGAAAATACCTTATAATATAACGTAATATTCTGTGTATCATTGAAAATACCTTATAATAAAACGTAATATGCAGTGTATCATTGAAAATACCTTATAATATAACGTAATATGCAGTGTATCATTGAAAATACCTTAGAATATATGGTAATTCTAGTCTATCAATGAAAATAACTTATAATATAACGTAATATGCAGTGTATCAGTGAAAATACCTTATAATATATCGTATTTTGTAGTGTATCATTGAAAATACCTTATAATATATAGTAGTTTATCATTGAAAATACCTTATAATATAACATAATCTGCTGTGTATCATTGAAAATACCTTATAATATATCGCAATTTGTAGTGTATCAATGAAAATACCGTATAATATAACGTAATATGCAGTGTATCATTGAAAATACCTTATAATATAACGTAATATGCAGTGTATCATTGAAAATACCTTATAATATATCGCAATTTGTAGTGTATCAGTGAAAATACCTTATAATATATCGTAATTTGTAGTGTATCAATGAAAATACCTTATAATATAACGTAATATTCTGTGTATCATTGAAAATACCTTATAATAAAACGTAATATGCAGTGTATCATTGAAAATACCTTATAATATAACGTAATATGCAGTGTATCATTGAAAATACCTTAGAATATATGGTAATTCTAGTCTATCAATGAAAATACCTTATAATATATCGCAATTTGTAGTGTATCATTGAAAATACCTTATAATATATTGTAATTTGTAGTGTATCAATGAAAATACCTTATAATATAACGTAATATTCTGTGTATCATTGAAAATACCTTATAATAAAACGTAATATGCAGTGTATCATTGAAAGTACCTTATAATATAACGTAATATGCAGTGTATCATTGAAAATACCTTAGAATATATGGTAATTCTAGTCTATCAATGAAAATACCTTATAATATATCGCAATTTGTAGTGTATCATTGAAAATACCTTATAATATATTGTAATTTGTAGTGTATCAATGAAAATACCTTATAATATAACGTAATATGCAGTGTATCATTGAAAATACCTTATAATATAACGTAATATGCAGTGTATCATTGAAAATACCTTAGAATATATGGTAATTCTAGTCTATCAATGAAAATACCTTATAATATATCGCAATTTGTAGTGTATCAATGAAAATACCGTATAATATAACGTAATATGCAGTGTATCATTGAAAATACCTTATAATATAACGTAATATGCAGTGTATCATTGAAAATACCTTATAATATAACGTAATATGCAGTGTATCATTGAAAATACCTTAGAATATATTGTAATTCTAGTCTATCAATGAAAATACCTTATAATATATCGCAATTTGTAGTGTATCATTGAAAATACCTTATAATATATTGTAATTTGTAGTGTATCAATGAAAATACCTTATAATATAACGTAATATTCTGTGTATCATTGAAAATACCTTATAATAAAACGTAATATGCAGTGTATCATTGAAAATACCTTATAATATAACGTAATATGCAGTGTATCATTGAAAATACCTTAGAATATATGGTAATTCTAGTCTATCAATGAAAATACCTTATAATATATCGCAATTTGTAGTGTATCATTGAAAATACCTTATAATATATTGTAATTTGTAGTGTATCAATGAAAATACCTTATAATATAACGTAATATGCAGTGTATCATTGAAAATACCTTATAATATAACGTAATATGCAGTGTATCATTGAAAATACCTTAGAATATATGGTAATTCTAGTCTATCAATGAAAATACCTTATAATATATCGCAATTTGTAGTGTATCATTGAAAATACCTTATAATATATTGTAATTTGTAGTGTATCAATGAAAATACCTTATAATATAACGTAATATTCTGTGTATCATTGAAAATACCTTATAATAAAACGTAATATGCAGTGTATCATTGAAAGTACCTTATAATATAACGTATTATGCAGTGTATCATTGAAAATACCTTCCCATATAACGTAATATTCTGTGTATCATTGAAAATACCTTATAATATAACGTAATATGCAGTGTATCATTGAAAATACCTTATAATATAACGTAATATGCAGTGTATCATTGAAAATACCTTATAATATAACGTAATATACAGTGTATCATTGAAAATACCTTATAATATATCGTAATTTGTAGTGTATCATTGAAAATACCTTATAATATATGGTAATATGCAGTGTATCATTGAAAATACCTTATAATATATCGTAATTTGTAGTGTATCATTGAAAATACCTTATAATATATGGTAATATGCAGTGTATCATTGGAAATACCTTATAATATATCGAAATTTTTTAGTGTATCATTGAAAATACCTTATAATATATGGTAATTTGTAGTGTATCAATGAAAATACCTTATAATATAACGTAATATGCAGTGTATCATTGAAAATACCTTATAATATATCGTAATTTGTAGTGTATCATTGAAAATACCTTGTAATATATAGTAGTTTATCATTGAAAATACCTTATAATATAACGTAATATGCAGTGTATCTTTGAAAATACCTTATAATATAATGTAATATGCAGTGTATCATTGAAAATACCTTATAATATAACGTAATATGCAGTGTATCATTGAAAATACCTTATAATATAGCGTAATATGCAGTGTATCATTGAAAATACCTTATAATATAACGTAATATGCAGTGTATCATTGAAAATACCTTATAATATAACGTAATATGCAGTGTATCATTGAAAATACCTTAGAATATATGGTAATTGTAGTCTATCAATGAAAATACCTTATAATATAACGTAATATGCAGTGTATCAGTGAAAATACCTTATAATATATCGTAATTTGTAGTGTATCATTGAAAATACCTTATAATATATAGTAGTTTATCATTGAAAATACCTTGTAATATATAGTAGTTTATCATTGAAAATACCTTATAATATAACGTAATATGCTGTGTATCATTGAAAATACCTTATAATATATCGTAATTTGTAGTGTATCAATGAAAATACCTTATAATATAAAGTAATATGCAGTGTATCATTGAAAATACCTTATAATATATAGTAATTTGTAGTGTATCATTGAAAATACCTTATAATATATGGTAATATGCAGTGTATCATTGGAAATACCTTATAATATATCGAAATTTTTTAGTGTATCATTGAAAATACCTTATAATATATGGTAATTTGTAGTGTATCAATGAAAATACCTTATAATATAACGTAATATGCAGTGTATCATTGAAAATACCTTATAATATATCGTAATTTGTAGTGTATCATTGAAAATACCTTATAATATATGGTAATATGCAGTGTATCATTGGAAATACCTTATAATATATCGAAATTTTTTAGTGTATCATTGAAAATACCTTATAATATATGGTAATTTGTAGTGTATCAATGAAAATACCTTATAATATAACGTAATATGCAGTGTATCATAGAAAATACCTTATAATATATAGCAGTTTATCATTGAAAATACCTTATAATATAACTTAATATGCAGGGTATCATTGAAAATACCTTATAATATATCGTAATTTGTAGTGTATCATTGAAAATACCTTAGAATATATGGTAATTCTAGTCTATCAATGAAAATACCTTATAATATAACGTAATATGCAGTGTATCATTGAAAATACCTTATAATATATCGTAATTTGTAGTGTATCATTGAAAATACCTTATAATATAACGTAATATGCAGTGTATCATTGAAAATACCTTAGAATATATGGTAATTCTAGTCTATCAATGAAAATACCTTATAATATATCGTAATTTGTAGTGTATCATTGAAAATACCTTATAATATATTGTAATTTGTAGTGTATCAATGAAAATACCTTATAATATAACGTAATATGCAGTGTATCATTGAAAATACCTTATAATATATCGTAATTTGTAGTGTATTATTGAAAATACCTTATAATATATGGTAATATGCAGTGTATCATTGGAAATACCTTATAATATATCGAAATTTTTTAGTGTATCATTGAAAATACCTTATAATATATCGCAATTTGTAGTGTATCATTGAAAATACCTTATAATATATTGTAATTTGTAGTGTATCAATGAAAATACCTTATAATATAACGTAATATTCTGTGTATCATTGAAAATACCTTATAATAAAACGTAATATGCAGTGTATCATTGAAAATACCTTATAATATAACGTAATATGCAGTGTATCATTGAAAATACCTTAGAATATATGGTAATTCTAGTCTATCAATGAAAATACCTTATAATATATCGCAATTTGTAGTGTATCATTGAAAATACCTTATAATATATTGTAATTTGTAGTGTATCAATGAAAATACCTTATAATATAACGTAATATGCAGTGTATCATTGAAAATACCTTATAATATAACGTAATATGCAGTGTATCATTGAAAATACCTTAGAATATATGGTAATTCTAGTCTATCAATGAAAATACCTTATAATATATCGCAATTTGTAGTGTATCATTGAAAATACCTTATAATATATTGTAATTTGTAGTGTATCAATGAAAATACCTTATAATATAACGTAATATTCTGTGTATCATTGAAAATACCTTATAATAAAACGTAATATGCAGTGTATCATTGAAAGTACCTTATAATATAACGTATTATGCAGTGTATCATTGAAAATACCTTCCCATATAACGTAATATTCTGTGTATCATTGAAAATACCTTATAATATAACGTAATATGCAGTGTATCATTGAAAATACCTTATAATATAACGTAATATGCAGTGTATCATTGAAAATACCTTATAATATAACGTAATATACAGTGTATCATTGAAAATAATTTATAATATATCGTAATTTGTAGTGTATCAATGAAAATACCTTATAATATATGGTAATATGCAGTGTATCATTGAAAATACCTTATAATATATCGTAATTTGTAGTGTATCATTGAAAATACCTTATAATATATGGTAATATGCAGTGTATCATTGGAAATACCTTATAATATATCGAAATTTTTTAGTGTATCATTGAAAATACCTTATAATATATGGTAATTTGTAGTGTATCAATGAAAATACCTTATAATATAACGTAATATGCAGTGTATCATTGAAAATACCTTATAATATATCGTAATTTGTAGTGTATCATTGAAAATACCTTGTAATATATAGTAGTTTATCATTGAAAATACCTTATAATATAACGTAATATGCAGTGTATCTTTGAAAATACCTTATAATATAACGTAATATGCAGTGTATCATTGAAAATACCTTATAATATAACGTAATATGCAGTGTATCATTGAAAATACCTTAGAATATATGGTAATTGTAGTCTATCAATGAAAATACCTTATAATATAACGTAATATGCAGTGTATCAGTGAAAATACCTTATAATATATCGTAATTTGTAGTGTATCATTGAAAATACCTTATAATATATAGTAGTTTATCATTGAAAATACCTTGTAATATAACGTAATATGCAGTGTATCAGTGAAAATACCTTATAATATATCGTAATTTGTAGTGTATCATTGAAAATACCTTATAATATATAGTAGTTTATCATTGAAAATACCTTGTAATATATAGTAGTTTATCATTGAAAATACCTTATAATATAACGTAATATGCTGTGTATCATTGAAAATACCTTATAATATATCGTAATTTGTAGTGTATCAATGAAAATACCTTATAATATAAAGTAATATGCAGTGTATCATTGAAAATACCTTATAATATATAGTAATTTGTAGTGTATCATTGAAAATACCTTATAATATATGGTAATATGCAGTGTATCATTGGAAATACCTTATAATATATCGAAATTTTTTAGTGTATCATTGAAAATACCTTATAATATATGGTAATTTGTAGTGTATCAATGAAAATACCTTATAATATAACGTAATATGCAGTGTATCATTGAAAATACCTTATAATATATCGTAATTTGTAGTGTATCATTGAAAATACCTTGTAATATATAGTAGTTTATCATTGAAAATACCTTATAATATAACGTAATATGCAGTGTATCATTGAAAATACCTTATAATATAACGTAATATGCAGTGTATCATTGAAAATACCTTATAATATAACGTAATATGCAGTGTATCATTGAAAATACCTTATAATATAACGTAATATGCAGTGTATCATTGAAAATACCTTATAATATAACGTAATATGCAGTGTATCATTGAAAATACCTTATAATATAACGTAATATGCAGTGTATCATTGAAAATACCTTATAATATAACGTAATATGCAGTGTATCATTGAAAATACCTTATAATATAACGTAATATGCAGTGTATCATTGAAAAAACCTTATAATATAACGTAATATGCAGTGTATCATTGAAAATACCTTATAATATATCGTAATTCGTAGTGTATCATTGAAAATACCTTATAATATAACGTAATATGCGGTGTATCCGTGAAAATACCTTATAATATAACGTAATATGCAGTGTATCATTGAAAATACCTTATAATATAACGTAATATGCAGTGTATCATTGAAAATACCTTATAATATAACGTAATATGCAGTGTATCATTGAAAATACCTTATAATATAACGTAATATGCAGTGTATCATTGAAAATACCTTATAATATAACGTAATATGCAGTGTATCATTGAAAATACCTTATAATATAACGTAATATGCAGTGTATCATTGAAAATACCTTATAATATAACGTAATATGCAGTGTATCATTGAAAATACCTTATAATATAACGTAATATGCAGTGTATCATTGAAAATACCTTATAATATAACGTAATATGCAGTGTATCATTGAAAATACCTTATAATATAACGTAATATGCAGTGTATCATTGAAAATACCTTATAATATAACGTAATATGCAGTGTATCATTGAAAATACCTTATAATATAACGTAATATGCAGTGTATCATTGAAAATACCTTATAATATAACGTAATATGCAGTGTATCATTGAAAATACCTTATAATATAACGTAATATGCAGTGTATCATTGAAAATACCTTATAATATAACGTAATATGCAGTGTATCATTGAAAATACCTTAGAATATATGGTAATTCTAGTCTATCAATGAAAATACCTTATAATATAACGTAATATGCAGTGTATCAGTGAAAATACCTTATAATATATCGTATTTTGTAGTGTATCATTGAAAATACCTTATAATATATAGTAGTTTATCATTGAAAATACCTTATAATATAACGTAATCTGCTGTGTATCATTGAAAATACCTTAGAATATATGGTAATTCTAGTCTATCAATGAAAATACCTTATAATATATCGCAATTTGTAGTGTATGATTGAAAATACCTTATAATATATTGTAATTTGTAGTGTATCAATGAAAATACCGTATAATATAACGTAATATGCAGTGTATCATTGAAAATACCTTATAATATAACGTAATATGCAGTGTATCATTGAAAATACCTTATAATATAACGTAATATGCAGTGTATCATTGAAAATACCTTATAATATAACGTAATATGCAGTGTATCATTGAAAATACCTTAGAATATATGGTAATTCTAGTCTATCAATGAAAATACCTTATAATATATCGCAATTTGTAGTGTATCATTGAAAATACCTTATAATATATTGTAATTTGTAGTGTATCAATGAAAATACCTTATAATATAACGTAATATTCTGTGTATCATTGAAAATACCTTATAATAAAACGTAATATGCAGTGTATCATTGAAAATACCTTATAATATAACGTAATATGCAGTGTATCATTGAAAATACCTTAGAATATATGGTAATTCTAGTCTATCAATGAAAATACCTTATAATATATCGCAATTTGTAGTGTATGATTGAAAATACCTTATAATATATTGTAATTTGTAGTGTATCAATGAAAATACCTTATAATATAACGTAATATGCAGTGTATCATTGAAAATACCTTATAATATAACGTAATCTGCTGTGTATCATTGAAAATACCTTATAATATATCGCAATTTGTAGTGTATCAATGAAAATACCGTATAATATAACGTAATATGCAGTGTATCATTGAAAATACCTTATAATATAACGTAATATGCAGTGTATCATTGAAAATACCTTATAATATAACGTAATATGCAGTGTATCATTGAAAATACCTTATAATATAACGTAATATGCAGTGTATCATTGAAAATACCTTATAATATAACGTAATATGCAGTGTATCATTGAAAATACCTTATAATATAACGTAATATGCAGTGTATCATTGAACATACCTTAGAATATATGGTAATTCTAGTCTATCAATGAAAATACCTTATAATATAACGTAATATGCAGTGTATCAGTGAAAATACCTTATAATATATCGTAATTTGTAGTGTATCATTGAAAATACCTTATAATATAACGTAATCTGCTGTGTATCATTGAAAATACCTTATAATATATCGCAATTTGTAGTGTATCAATGAAAATACCGTATAATATAACGTAATATGCAGTGTATCATTGAAAATACCTTATAATATAACGTAATATGCAGTGTATCATTGAAAATACCTTATAATATAACGTAATATGCAGTGTATCATTGAAAATACCTTTGAATATATGGTAATTCTAGTCTATCAATGAAAATACCTTATAATATATCGCAATTTGTAGTGTATCATTGAAAATACCTTATAATATATTGTAATTTGTAGTGTATCAATGAAAATACCTTATAATATAACGTAATATTCTGTGTATCATTGAAAATACCTTATAATAAAACGTAATATGCAGTGTATCATTGAAAATACCTTATAATATAACGTAATATGCAGTGTATCATTGAAAATACCTTAGAATATATGGTAATTCTAGTCTATCAATGAAAATACCTTATAATATATCGCAATTTGTAGTGTATCATTGAAAATACCTTATAATATATTGTAATTTGTAGTGTATCAATGAAAATACCTTATAATATAACGTAATATGCAGTGTATCATTGAAAATACCTTATAATATAACGTAATATGCAGTGTATCATTGAAAATACCTTAGAATATATGGTAATTCTAGTCTATCAATGAAAATACCTTATAATATATCGCAATTTGTAGTGTATCAATGAAAATACCGTATAATATAACGTAATATGCAGTGTATCATTGAAAATACCTTATAATATAACGTAATATGCAGTGTATCATTGAAAATACCTTATAATATAACGTAATATGCAGTGTATCATTGAAAATACCTTATAATATAACGTAATATGCAGTGTATCATTGAAAATACCTTAGAATATATGGTAATTCTAGTCTATCAATGAAAATACCTTATAATATATCGCAATTTGTAGTGTATCATTGAAAATACCTTATAATATATTGTAATTTGTAGTGTATCAATGAAAATACCTTATAATATAACGTAATATTCTGTGTATCATTGAAAATACCTTATAATAAAACGTAATATGCAGTGTATCATTGAAAATACCTTATAATATAACGTAATATGCAGTGTATCATTGAAAATACCTTAGAATATATGGTAATTCTAGTCTATCAATGAAAATACCTTATAATATATCGCAATTTGTAGTGTATGATTGAAAATACCTTATAATATATTGTAATTTGTAGTGTATCAATGAAAATACCTTATAATATAACGTAATATGCAGTGTATCATTGAAAATACCTTATAATATAACGTAATCTGCTGTGTATCATTGAAAATACCTTATAATATATCGCAATTTGTAGTGTATCAATGAAAATACCGTATAATATAACGTAATATGCAGTGTATCATTGAAAATACCTTATAATATAACGTAATATGCAGTGTATCATTGAAAATACCTTATAATATAACGTAATATGCAGTGTATCATTGAAAATACCTTATAATATAACGTAATATGCAGTGTATCATTGAAAATACCTTATAATATAACGTAATATGCAGTGTATCATTGAAAATACCTTATAATATAACGTAATATGCAGTGTATCATTGAACATACCTTAGAATATATGGTAATTCTAGTCTATCAATGAAAATACCTTATAATATAACGTAATATGCAGTGTATCAGTGAAAATACCTTATAATATATCGTAATTTGTAGTGTATCATTGAAAATACCTTATAATATAACGTAATCTGCTGTGTATCATTGAAAATACCTTATAATATATCGCAATTTGTAGTGTATCAATGAAAATACCGTATAATATAACGTAATATGCAGTGTATCATTGAAAATACCTTATAATATAACGTAATATGCAGTGTATCATTGAAAATACCTTATAATATAACGTAATATGCAGTGTATCATTGAAAATACCTTTGAATATATGGTAATTCTAGTCTATCAATGAAAATACCTTATAATATATCGCAATTTGTAGTGTATCATTGAAAATACCTTATAATATATTGTAATTTGTAGTGTATCAATGAAAATACCTTATAATATAACGTAATATTCTGTGTATCATTGAAAATACCTTATAATAAAACGTAATATGCAGTGTATCATTGAAAATACCTTATAATATAACGTAATATGCAGTGTATCATTGAAAATACCTTAGAATATATGGTAATTCTAGTCTATCAATGAAAATACCTTATAATATATCGCAATTTGTAGTGTATCATTGAAAATACCTTATAATATATTGTAATTTGTAGTGTATCAATGAAAATACCTTATAATATAACGTAATATGCAGTGTATCATTGAAAATACCTTATAATATAACGTAATATGCAGTGTATCATTGAAAATACCTTAGAATATATGGTAATTCTAGTCTATCAATGAAAATACCTTATAATATATCGCAATTTGTAGTGTATCAATGAAAATACCGTATAATATAACGTAATATGCAGTGTATCATTGAAAATACCTTATAATATAACGTAATATGCAGTGTATCATTGAAAATACCTTATAATATAACGTAATATGCAGTGTATCATTGAAAATACCTTAGAATATATGGTAATTCTAGTCTATCAATGAAAATACCTTATAATATATCGCAATTTGTAGTGTATCATTGAAAATACCTTATAATATATTGTAATTTGTAGTGTATCAATGAAAATACCTTATAATATAACGTAATATTCTGTGTATCATTGAAAATACCTTATAATAAAACGTAATATGCAGTGTATCATTGAAAATACCTTATAATATAACGTAATATGCAGTGTATCATTGAAAATACCTTAGAATATATGGTAATTCTAGTCTATCAATGAAAATACCTTATAATATATCGCAATTTGTAGTGTATCATTGAAAATACCTTATAATATATTGTAATTTGTAGTGTATCAATGAAAATACCTTATAATATAACGTAATATGCAGTGTATCATTGAAAATACCTTATAATATAACGTAATATGCAGTGTATCATTGAAAATACCTTAGAATATATGGTAATTCTAGTCTATCAATGAAAATACCTTATAATATATCGCAATTTGTAGTGTATCATTGAAAATACCTTATAATATATTGTAATTTGTAGTGTATCAATGAAAATACCTTATAATATAACGTAATATGCAGTGTATCATTGAAAATACCTTATAATATAACGTAATATGCAGTGTATCATTGAAAATACCTTATAATATAACGTAATATGCAGTGTATCATTGAAAATAATTTATAATATATCGTAATTTGTAGTGTATCAATGAAAATACCTTATTATATAACGTAATATGCATAGTATCATTGGAAATACCTTATAATATAACGTAATATGCAGTGTATGATTGAAAATACCTTATAATATATAGTAGTTTATCATTGAAAATACCTTAGAATATATGGTAATTTGTAGTGTATCATCGAAAATACCTTATAATATAACGTAATATTTGCAGTCTATCATTGAAAATACCTTATAATATAACTTAATATGCAGTGTATCAATGAAAATACCTTATAATATAACGTAATATGCACTGTATCATTGAAAATACCTTATAATATAACGTAATATGCAGTCTATCATTGAAAATACCTTATAATATAACGTAATATGCAGTGTATCATTGAAAATACCTTATAATATAACGTAATATGCAGTGTATGATTAAAAATACCTTATAATATAATGTAATATGCAGTCTATCATTGAAAATACCTTATAATATAACGTAATATGCAGTGTATCATTGAAAATACCTTATAATATAACGTAATATGACGTGTATCATTGAAAATACTTTATAATATAACGTAATATGCATAGTATCATTGGAAATACCTTATAATATAACGTAATATGCAGTGTATGATTGAAAATACCTTATAATATATAGTAGTTTATCATTGAAAATACCTTAGAATATATGGTAATTTGTAGTGTATCATCGAAAATACCTTATAATATAACGTAATATTTGCAGTCTATCATTGAAAATACCTTATAATATAACTTAATATGCAGTGTATCAATGAAAATACCTTATAATATAACGTAATATGCACTGTATCATTGAAAATACCTTATAATATAACGTAATATGCAGTCTATCATTGAAAATACCTTATAATATAACGTAATATGCAGTGTATCATTGAAAATACCTTATAATATAACGTAATATGCAGTGTATGATTAAAAATACCTTATAATATAATGTAATATGCAGTCTATCATTGAAAATACCTTATAATATAACGTAATATGCAGTGTATCATTGAAAATACCTCACAATATAACGTAATATGCAGTCTATCATTGAAAATACCTTATAATATAATGTAATATGCAGAGTATCATTGAAAATACCTGATAATATAACGTAATATGCAGTGTATCATTGAAAATACCTCATAATATAACGTAATATGCAGTCTATCATTGAAAATACCTTATAATATAATATAATATGCAGTCTATCATTGAAAATACCTTATAATATAACGTAATATGCAGTGTATCATTGAAAATACCTTATAATATAACGTAATTTGTAGTGTATCAATGAAAATACCTTATAATATAAAGTAATATGCAGTGTATCATTGAAAATACCTTATAATATATCGTAATTTGTAGTGTATCATTGAAAATACCTTATAATATATAGTAGTTTATCATTGAAAATACCTTATAATATAACGTAATATTCTGTGTATCATTGAAAATACCTTATAATATAACGTCATATGCAGTGTATCATTGAAAATACCTTATAATATAACGTAATATGCAGTGTATCATTGAAAATACCTTATAATAAAACGTAATATGCAGTGTATCATTGAAGATACCTTATAATATAACGTAATATGCAGTGTATCATTGAAAATACCTTAGAATATATGGTAATTTGTAGTGTATCATTGAAAATACCTTGTAATATATAGTAGTTTATCATTGAAAATACCTTATAATATAACGTAATATGCTGTGTATCATTGAAAATACCTTATAATATATCGTAATTTGTAGTGTATCAATGAAAATACCTTATAATATAAAGTAATATGCAGTGTATCATTGAAAATACCTTATAATATAACTTAATATGCAGTGTATCAATGAAAATACCTTATAATATAACGTAATATGCACTGTATCATTGAAAATACCTTATAATATAACGTAATATGCAGTCTATCATTGAAAATACCTTATAATATAACGTAATATGCAGTGTATCATTGAAAATACCTTATAATATAACGTAATATGCAGTGTATGATTAAAAATACCTTATAATATAATGTAATATGCAGTCTATCATTGAAAATACCTTATAATATAACGTAATATGCAGTGTATCATTGAAAATACCTCACAATATAACGTAATATGCAGTCTATCATTGAAAATACCTTATAATATAATGTAATATGCAGAGTATCATTGAAAATACCTGATAATATAACGTAATATGCAGTGTATCATTGAAAATACCTCACAATATAACGTAATATGCAGTCTATCATTGAAAATACCTTATAATATAATATAATATGCAGTCTATCATTGAAAATACCTTATAATATAACGTAATATGCAGTGTATCATTGAAAATACCTTATAATATAACGTAATTTGTAGTGTATCAATGAAAATACCTTATAATATAAAGTAATATGCAGTGTATCATTGAAAATACCTTATAATATATCGTAATTTGTAGTGTATCATTGAAAATACCTTATAATATATAGTAGTTTATCATTGAAAATACCTTATAATATAACGTAATATTCTGTGTATCATTGAAAATACCTTATAATATATCGTAATTTGTAGTGTATCATTGAAAATACCTTATAATATATGGTAATATGCAGTGTATCATTGGAAATACCTTATAATATATCGAAATTTTTTAGTGTATCATTGAAAATACCTTATAATATATGGTAATTTGTAGTGTATCAATGAAAATACCTTATAATATAACGTAATATGCAGTGTATCATTGAAAATACCTTATAATATATCGTAATTTGTAGTGTATCATTGAAAATACCTTGTAATATATAGTAGTTTATCATTGAAAATACCTTATAATATAACGTAATATGCAGTGTATCATTGAAAATACCTTATAATATAACGTAATATGCAGTGTATCATTGAAAATACCTTATAATATAACGTAATATGCAGTGTATCATTGAAAATACCTTATAATATAACGTAATATGCAGTGTATCATTGAAAATACCTTATAATATAACGTAATATGCAGTGTATCATTGAAAATACCTTATAATATAACGTAATATGCAGTGTATCATTGAAAATACCTTATAATATAACGTAATATGCAGTGTATCATTGAAAATACCTTAGAATATATGGTAATTCTAGTCTATCAATGAAAATACCTCATAATATAACGTAATATGCAGTGTATCAGTGAAAATACCTTATAATATATCGTAATTTGTAGTGTATCATTGAAAATACCTTATAATATATAGTAGTTTATCATTGAAAATACCTTATAATATAACGTAATCTGCTGTGTATCATTGAAAATACCTTATAATATATCGCAATTTGTAGTGTATCAATGAAAATACCGTATAATATAACGTAATATGCAGTGTATCATTGAAAATACCTTATAATATAACGTAATATGCAGTGTATCTTTGAAAATACCTTATAATATAACGTAATATGCAGTGTATCATTGAAAATACCTTATAATATAACGTAATATGCAGTGTATCATTGAAAATACCTTATAATATAACGTAATATGCAGTGTATCATTGAAAATACCTTATAATATAACGTAATATGCAGTGTATCATTGAAAATACCTTAGAATATATGGTAATTCTAGTCTCTCAATGAAAATACCTTATAATATAACGTAATATGCAGTGTATCAGTGAAAATACCTTATAATATATCGTAATTTGTAGTGTATCATTGAAAATACCTTATAATATATAGTAGTTTATCATTGAAAATACCTTATAATATAACGTAATCTGCTGTGTATCATTGAAAATACCTTATAATATAACGTAATATGCAGTGTATCATTGAAAATACCTTATAATATAACGTAATATGCAGTGTATCATTGAAAATACCTTATAATATAACGTAATATGCAGTGTATCATTGAAAATACCTTATAATATAACGTAATATGCAGTGTATCATTGCAAATACCTTATAATATAACGTAATATGCAGTGTATCATTGAAAATACCTTATAATATAACGTAATATGCAGTGTATCATTGAAAATACCTTAGAATATATGGTAATTCTAGTCTATCAATGAAAATACCTCATAATATAACGTAATATGCAGTGTATCAGTGAAAATACCTTATAATATATCGTAATTTGTAGTGTATCATTGAAAATACCTTATAATATATAGTAGTTTATCATTGAAAATACCTTATAATATAACGTAATCTGCTGTGTATCATTGAAAATACCTTATAATATATCGCAATTTGTAGTGTATCAATGAAAATACCGTATAATATAACGTAATATGCAGTGTATCATTGAAAATACCTTATAATATAACGTAATATGCAGTGTATCTTTGAAAATACCTTATAATATAACGTAATATGCAGTGTATCATTGAAAATACCTTATAATATAACGTAATATGCAGTGTATCATTGAAAATACCTTATAATATAACGTAATATGCAGTGTATCATTGAAAATACCTTATAATATAACGTAATATGCAGTGTATCATTGAAAATACCTTAGAATATATGGTAATTCTAGTCTCTCAATGAAAATACCTTATAATATAACGTAATATGCAGTGTATCAGTGAAAATACCTTATAATATATCGTAATTTGTAGTGTATCATTGAAAATACCTTATAATATATAGTAGTTTATCATTGAAAATACCTTATAATATAACGTAATCTGCTGTGTATCATTGAAAATACCTTATAATATAACGTAATATGCAGTGTATCATTGAAAATACCTTATAATATAACGTAATATGCAGTGTATCATTGAAAATACCTTATAATATAACGTAATATGCAGTGTATCATTGAAAATACCTTATAATATAACGTAATATGCAGTGTATCATTGCAAATACCTTATAATATAACGTAATATGCAGTGTATCATTGAAAATACCTTATAATATAACGTAATATGCAGTGTATCATTGAAAATACCTTAGAATATATGGTAATTCTAGTCTATCAATGAAAATACCTTATAATATAACGTAATATGCAGTGTATCATTGAAAATACCTTATAATATAACGTAATCTGCTGTGTATCATTGAAAATACCTTATAATATATAGTAGTTTATCATTGAAAATACCTTATAATATAACGTAATCTGCTGTGTATCATTGAAAATACCTTATAATATATCGCAATTTGTAGTGTATCAATGAAAATACCGTATAATATAACGTAATATGCAGTGTATCATTGAAAATACCTTATAATATAACGTAATATGCAGTGTATCATTGAAAATACCTTATAATATAACGTAATATGCAGTGTATCATTGAAAATACCTTAGAATATATGGTAATTCTAGTCTATCAATGAAAATACCTTATAATATATCGCAATTTGTAGTGTATCATTGAAAATACCTTATAATATATTGTAATTTGTAGTGTATCAATGAAAATACCTTATAATATAACGTAATATGCAGTGTATCATTGAAAATACCTTATAATATAACGTAATATGCAGTGTATCATTGAAAATACCTTAGAATATATGGTAATTCTAGTCTATCAATGAAAATACCTTATAATATATCGCAATTTGTAGTGTATCATTGAAAATACCTTATAATATATTGTAATTTGTAGTGTATCAATGAAAATACCTTATAATATAACGTAATATTCTGTGTATCATTGAAAATACCTTATAATAAAACGTAATATGCAGTGTATCATTGAAAGTACCTTATAATATAACGTATTATGCAGTGTATCATTGAAAATCACCTTCCATATAACGTAATATTCTGTGTATCATTGAAAATACCTTATAATATAACGTAATATGCAGTGTATCATTGAAAATACCTTATAATATAACGTAATATGCAGTGTATCATTGAAAATACCTTATAATATAACGTAATATGCAGTGTATCATTGAAAATAATTTATAATATATCGTAATTTGTAGTGTATCAATGAAAATACCTTATAATATAACGTAATATGCATAGTATCATTGGAAATACCTTATAATATAACGTAATATGCAGTGTATGATTGAAAATACCTTATAATATATAGTAGTTTATCATTGAAAATACCTTAGAATATATGGTAATTTGTAGTGTATCATCGAAAATACCTTATAATATAACGTAATATTTGCAGTCTATCATTGAAAATACCTTATAATATAACTTAATATGCAGTGTATCAAATGAAAATACCTTATAATATAACGTAATATGCACTGTATCATTGACAAATACCTTATAATATAACGTAATATGCAGTCTATCATTGAAAATACCTTATAATATATAGTAGTCTTATCATTGAAAATACCTTATAATATAACGTAATATTCTGTGTATCATTGAAAATACCTTATAATATAACGTAATATGCAGTGTATCATTGAAAATACCTTATAATATAACGTAAATATGCAGTGTATCATTGAAAATACCTTATAATAAAACGTAATATGCAGTGTATCATTGAAAATACCTTATAATATAACGTAATATGCAGTGTATCATTGAAAATACCTTAGAATATATGGTAATTTGTAGTGTATCATTGAAAATACCTTGTAATATATAGTAGTTTATCATTGAAAATACCTTATAATATAACGTAATATGCTGTGTATCATTGAAAATACCTTATAATATATCGTAATTTGTAGTGTATCAATGAAAATACCTTATAATATAAAGTAATATGCAGTGTATCATTGAAAAATACCTTATAATATAACGTAATATGCAGTGTATCATTGAAAATACCTTATAATATAACGTAATATGCAGTGTATCATTGAAAATACCTTATAATATAACGTAATATGCAGTGTATCATTGAAAATACCTTATAATATAACGTAATATGCAGTGTATCATTGAAAATACCTTATAATATAACGTAATATGCAGTGAATCATTGAAAATACCTTATAATATATCGTAATTTGTAGTGTATCAATGAAAATACCTTATAATATAACGTAATATGCATAGTATCATTGGAAATACCTTATAATATAACGTAATATGCAGTGTATGATTGAAAATACCTTATAATATATAGTAGTTTATCATTGAAAAATACCTTAGAATATATGGTAATTTGTAGTGTATCATCGAAAATACCTTATAATATAACGTAATATTTGCAGTCTATCATTGAAAATACCTTATAATATAACTTAATATGCAGTGTATCAATGAAAATACCTTATAATATAACGTAATATGCACTGTATCATTGAAAATACCTTATAATATAACGTAATATGCAGTCTATCATTGAAAATACCTTATAATATAACGTAATATGCAGTGTATCATTGAAAATACCTTATAATATAACGTAATATGCAGTGTATGATTAAAAATACCTTATAATATAATGTAATATGCAGTCTATCATTGAAAATACCTTATAATATAACGTAATATGCAGTGTATCATTGAAAATACCTCACAATATAACGTAATATGCAGTCTATCATTGAAAATACCTTATAATATAATGTAATATGCAGAGTATCATTGAAAATACCTGATAATATAACGTAATATGCAGTGTATCATTGAAAATACCTCATAATATAACGTAATATGCAGTCTATCATTGAAAATACCTTATAATATAATATAATATGCAGTCTATCATTGAAAATACCTTATAATATAACGTAATATGCAGTGTATCATTGAAAATACCTTATAATATAACGTAATTTGTAGTGTATCAATGAAAATACCTTATAATATAACGTAATATGCAGTGTATCATTGAAAATACCTTATAATATATCGTAATTTGTAGTGTATCATTGAAAATACCTTATAATATATAGTAGTTTATCATTGAAAATACCTTATAATATAACGTAATATTCTGTGTATCATTGAAAATACCTTATAATATAACGTAATATGCAGTGTATCATTGAAAATACCTTATAATATAACGTAATATGCAGTGTATCAGTGAAAATACCTTATAATATATCGTAATTTGTAGTGTATCATTGAAAATACCTTATAATATATAGTAGTTTATCATTGAAAATACCTTATAATATAACGTAATCTGCTGTGTATCATTGAAAATACCTTATAATATAACGTAATATGCAGTGTATCATTGAAAATACCTTATAATATAACGTAATATGCTGTGTATCATTGAAAATACCTTATAATATAACGTAATATGCAGTGTATCATTGAAAATACCTTATAATATAACGTAATATGCAGTGTATCATTGCAAATACCTTATAATATAACGTAATATGCAGTGTATCATTGAAAATACCTTATAATATAACGTAATATGCAGTGTATCATTGAAAATACCTTAGAATATATGGTAATTCTAGTCTATCAATGAAAATACCTTATAATTTAACGTAATATGCAGTGTATCATTGAAAATACCTTATAATATAACGTAATCTGCTGTGTATCATTGAAAATACCTTATAATATATAGTAGTTTATCATTGAAAATACCTTATAATATAACGTAATCTGCTGTGTATCATTGAAAATACCTTATAATATATCGCAATTTGTAGTGTATCAATGAAAATACCGTATAATATAACGTAATATGCAGTGTATCATTGAAAATACCTTATAATATAACGTAATATGCAGTGTATCATTGAAAATACCTTATAATATAACGTAATATGCAGTGTATCATTGAAAATACCTTAGAATATATGGTAATTCTAGTCTATCAATGAAAATACCTTATAATATATCGCAATTTGTAGTGTATCATTGAAAATACCTTATAATATATTGTAATTTGTAGTGTATCAATGAAAATACCTTATAATATAACGTAATATGCAGTGTATCATTGAAAATACCTTATAATATAACGTAATATGCAGTGTATCATTGAAAATACCTTAGAATATATGGTAATTCTAGTCTATCAATGAAAATACCTTATAATATATCGCAATTTGTAGTGTATCATTGAAAATACCTTATAATATATTGTAATTTGTAGTGTATCAATGAAAATACCTTATAATATAACGTAATATTCTGTGTATCATTGAAAATACCTTATAATAAAACGTAATATGCAGTGTATCATTGAAAGTACCTTATAATATAACGTATTATGCAGTGTATCATTGAAAATACCTTCCCATATAACGTAATATTCTGTGTATCATTGAAAATACCTTATAATATAACGTAATATGCAGTGTATCATTGAAAATACCTTATAATATAACGTAATATGCAGTGTATCATTGAAAATACCTTATAATATAACGTAATATGCAGTGTATCATTGAAAATAATTTATAATATATCGTAATTTGTAGTGTATCAATGAAAATACCTTATAATATAACGTAATATGCATAGTATCATTGGAAATACCTTATAATATAACGTAATATGCAGTGTATGATTGAAAATACCTTATAATATATAGTAGTTTATCATTGAAAATACCTTAGAATATATGGTAATTTGTAGTGTATCATCGAAAATACCTTATAATATAACGTAATATTTGCAGTCTATCATTGAAAATACCTTATAATATAACTTAATATGCAGTGTATCAATGAAAATACCTTATAATATAACGTAATATGCACTGTATCATTGAAAATACCTTATAATATAACGTAATATGCAGTCTATCATTGAAAATACCTTATAATATAACGTAATATGCAGTGTATCATTGAAAATACCTTATAATATAACGTAATATGCAGTGTATGATTAAAAATACCTTATAATATAATGTAATATGCAGTCTATCATTGAAAATACCTTATAATATAACGTAATATGCAGTGTATCATTGAAAATACCTCACAATATAACGTAATATGCAGTCTATCATTGAAAATACCTTATAATATAATGTAATATGCAGAGTATCATTGAAAATACCTGATAATATAACGTAATATGCAGTGTATCATTGAAAATACCTCATAATATAACGTAATATGCAGTCTATCATTGAAAATACCTTATAATATAATATAATATGCAGTCTATCATTGAAAATACCTTATAATATAACGTAATATGCAGTGTATCATTGAAAATACCTTATAATATAACGTAATTTGTAGTGTATCAATGAAAATACCTTATAATATAAAGTAATATGCAGTGTATCATTGAAAATACCTTATAATATATCGTAATTTGTAGTGTATCATTGAAAATACCTTATAATATATAGTAGTTTATCATTGAAAATACCTTATAATATAACGTAATATTCTGTGTATCATTGAAAATACCTTATAATATAACGTAATATGCAGTGTATCATTGAAAATACCTTATAATATATCGTAATTTGTAGTGTATCAATGAAAATACCTTATAATATAAAGTAATATGCAGTGTATCATTGAAAATACCTTATAATATAACGTAATATGCAGTGTATCATTGAAAATACCTTATAATATAACGTAATATGCAGTGTATCATTGAAAATACCTTATAATATAACGTAATATGCAGTGTATCATTGAAAATACCTTATAATATAACGTAATATGCAGTGTATCATTGAAAATAATTTATAATATATCGTAATTTGTAGTGTATCAATGAAAATACCTTATAATATAACGTAATATGCATAGTATCATTGGAAATACCTTATAATATAACGTAATATGCAGTGTATGATTGAAAATACCTTATAATATATAGTAGTTTATCATTGAAAATACCTTAGAATATATGGTAATTTGTAGTGTATCATCGAAAATACCTTATAATATAACGTAATATTTGCAGTCTATCATTGAAAATACCTTATAATATAACTTAATATGCAGTGTATCAATGAAAATACCTTATAATATAACGTAATATGCACTGTATCATTGAAAATACCTTATAATATAACGTAATATGCAGTCTATCATTGAAAATACCTTATAATATAACGTAATATGCAGTGTATCATTGAAAATACCTTATAATATAACGTAATATGCAGTGTATGATTAAAAATACCTTATAATATAATGTAATATGCAGTCTATCATTGAAAATACCTTATAATATAACGTAATATGCAGTGTATCATTGAAAATACCTCACAATATAACGTAATATGCAGTCTATCATTGAAAATACCTTATAATATAATGTAATATGCAGAGTATCATTGAAAATACCTGATAATATAACGTAATATGCAGTGTATCATTGAAAATACCTCATAATATAACGTAATATGCAGTCTATCATTGAAAATACCTTATAATATAATATAATATGCAGTCTATCATTGAAAATACCTTATAATATAACGTAATATGCAGTGTATCATTGAAAATACCTTATAATATAACGTAATTTGTAGTGTATCAATGAAAATACCTTATAATATAAAGTAATATGCAGTGTATCATTGAAAATACCTTATAATATATCGTAATTTGTAGTGTATCATTGAAAATACCTTATAATATATAGTAGTTTATCATTGAAAATACCTTATAATATAACGTAATATTCTGTGTATCATTGAAAATACCTTATAATATAACGTAATATGCAGTGTATCATTGAAAATACCTTATAATATATCGTAATTTGTAGTGTATCAATGAAAATACCTTATAATATAAAGTAATATGCAGTGTATCATTGAAAATACCTTATAATATAACGTAATATGCAGTGTATCATTGAAAATACCTTATAATATAACGTAATATGCAGTGTATCATTGAAAATACCTTATAATATAACGTAATATGCAGTGTATCATTGAAAATACCTTATAATATAACGTAATATGCAGTGTATCATTGAAAATACCTTATAATATAACGTAATATGCAGTGTATCATTGAAAATAATTTATAATATATCGTAATTTGTAGTGTATCAATGAAAATACCTTATAATATAACGTAATATGCATAGTATCATTGGAAATACCTTATAATATAACGTAATATGCAGTGTATGATTGAAAATACCTTATAATATATAGTAGTTTATCATTGAAAATACCTTAGAATATATGGTAATTTGTAGTGTATCATCGAAAATACCTTATAATATAACGTAATATTTGCAGTCTATCATTGAAAATACCTTATAATATAACTTAATATGCAGTGTATCAATGAAAATACCTTATAATATAACGTAATATGCACTGTATCATTGAAAATACCTTATAATATAACGTAATATGCAGTCTATCATTGAAAATACCTTATAATATAACGTAATATGCAGTGTATCATTGAAAATACCTTATAATATAACGTAATATGCAGTGTATGATTAAAAATACCTTATAATATAATGTAATATGCAGTCTATCATTGAAAATACCTTATAATATAACGTAATATGCAGTGTATCATTGAAAATACCTCACAATATAACGTAATATGCAGTCTATCATTGAAAATACCTTATAATATAATGTAATATGCAGAGTATCATTGAAAATACCTGATAATATAACGTAATATGCAGTGTATCATTGAAAATACCTCATAATATAACGTAATATGCAGTCTATCATTGAAAATACCTTATAATATAATATAATATGCAGTCTATCATTGAAAATACCTTATAATATAACGTAATATGCAGTGTATCATTGAAAATACCTTATAATATAACGTAATTTGTAGTGTATCAATGAAAATACCTTATAATATAAAGTAATATGCAGTGTATCATTGAAAATACCTTATAATATATCGTAATTTGTAGTGTATCATGGAAAATACCTTATAATATATAGTAGTTTATCATTGAAAATACCTTATAATATAACGTAATATTCTGTGTATCATTGAAAATACCTTATAATATAACGTAATATGCAGTGTATCATTGAAAATACCTTATAATATAACGTAATATGCAGTGTATCAGTGAAAATACCTTATAATATATCGTAATTTGTAGTGTATCATTGAAAATACCTTATAATATATAGTAGTTTATCATTGAAAATACCTTATAATATAACGTAATCTGCTGTGTATCATTGAAAATACCTTATAATATAACGTAATATGCAGTGTATCATTGAAAATACCTTATAATATAACGTAATATGCTGTGTATCATTGAAAATACCTTATAATATAACGTAATATGCAGTGTATCATTGAAAATACCTTATAATATAACGTAATATGCAGTGTATCATTGCAAATACCTTATAATATAACGTAATATGCAGTGTATCATTGAAAATACCTTATAATATAACGTAATATGCAGTGTATCATTGAAAATACCTTAGAATATATGGTAATTCTAGTCTATCAATGAAAATACCTTATAATATAACGTAATATGCAGTGTATCATTGAAAATACCTTATAATATAACGTAATCTGCTGTGTATCATTGAAAATACCTTATAATATATAGTAGTTTATCATTGAAAATACCTTATAATATAACGTAATCTGCTGTGTATCATTGAAAATACCTTATAATATATCGCAATTTGTAGTGTATCAATGAAAATACCGTATAATATAACGTAATATGCAGTGTATCATTGAAAATACCTTATAATATAACGTAATATGCAGTGTATCATTGAAAATACCTTATAATATAACGTAATATGCAGTGTATCATTGAAAATACCTTAGAATATATGGTAATTCTAGTCTATCAATGAAAATACCTTATAATATATCGCAATTTGTAGTGTATCATTGAAAATACCTTATAATATATTGTAATTTGTAGTGTATCAATGAAAATACCTTATAATATAACGTAATATGCAGTGTATCATTGAAAATACCTTATAATATAACGTAATATGCAGTGTATCATTGAAAATACCTTAGAATATATGGTAATTCTAGTCTATCAATGAAAATACCTTATAATATATCGCAATTTGTAGTGTATCATTGAAAATACCTTATAATATATTGTAATTTGTAGTGTATCAATGAAAATACCTTATAATATAACGTAATATTCTGTGTATCATTGAAAATACCTTATAATAAAACGTAATATGCAGTGTATCATTGAAAGTACCTTATAATATAACGTATTATGCAGTGTATCATTGAAAATACCTTCCCATATAACGTAATATTCTGTGTATCATTGAAAATACCTTATAATATAACGTAATATGCAGTGTATCATTGAAAATACCTTATAATATAACGTAATATGCAGTGTATCATTGAAAATACCTTATAATATAACGTAATATGCAGTGTATCATTGAAAATAATTTATAATATATCGTAATTTGTAGTGTATCAATGAAAATACCTTATAATATAACGTAATATGCATAGTATCATTGGAAATACCTTATAATATATCGCAATTTGTAGTGTATCAATGAAAATACCGTATAATATAACGTAATATGCAGTGTATCATTGAAAATACCTTATAATATAACGTAATATGCAGTGTATCATTGAAAATACCTTATAATATAACGTAATATGCAGTGTATCATTGAAAATACCTTAGAATATATGGTAATTCTAGTCTATCAATGAAAATACCTTATAATATATCGCAATTTGTAGTGTATCATTGAAAATACCTTATAATATATTGTAATTTGTAGTGTATCAATGAAAATACCTTATAATATAACGTAATATGCAGTGTATCATTGAAAATACCTTATAATATAACGTAATATGCAGTGTATCATTGAAAATACCTTAGAATATATGGCAATTCTAGTCTATCAATGAAAATACCTTATAATATATCGCAATTTGTAGTGTATCATTGAAAATACCTTATAATATATTGTAATTTGTAGTGTATCAATGAAAATACCTTATAATATAACGTAATATTCTGTGTATCATTGAAAATACCTTATAATAAAACGTAATATGCAGTGTATCATTGAAAGTACCTTATAATATAACGTATTATGCAGTGTATCATTGAAAATACCTTCCCATATAACGTAATATTCTGTGTATCATTGAAAATACCTTATAATATAACGTAATATGCAGTGTATCATTGAAAATACCTTATAATATAACGTAATATGCAGTGTATCATTGAAAATACCTTATAATATAACGTAATATGCAGTGTATCATTGAAAATAATTTATAATATATCGTAATTTGTAGTGTATCAATGAAAATACCTTATAATATAACGTAATATGCATAGTATCATTGGAAATACCTTATAATATATCGTAATTTGTAGTGTATCAATGAAAATACCGTATAATATAACGTAATATGCAGTGTATCATTGAAAATACCTTATAATATAACGTAATATGCAGTGTATCATTGAAAATACCTTATAATATAACGTAATATGCAGTGTATCATTGAAAATACCTTAGAATATATGGTAATTCTAGTCTATCAATGAAAATACCTTATAATATATCGCAATTTGTAGTGTATCATTGAAAATACCTTATAATATATTGTAATTTGTAGTGTATCAATGAAAATACCTTATAATATAACGTAATATGCAGTGTATCATTGAAAATACCTTATAATATAACGTAATATGCAGTGTATCATTGAAAATACCTTAGAATATATGGTAATTCTAGTCTATCAATGAAAATACCTTATAATATATCGCAATTTGTAGTGTATCATTGAAAATACCTTATAATATATTGTAATTTGTAGTGTATCAATGAAAATACCTTATAATATAACGTAATATTCTGTGTATCATTGAAAATACCTTATAATAAAACGTAATATGCAGTGTATCATTGAAAGTACCTTATAATATAACGTATTATGCAGTGTATCATTGAAAATACCTTCCCATATAACGTAATATTCTGTGTATCATTGAAAATACCTTATAATATAACGTAATATGCAGTGTATCATTGAAAATACCTTATAATATAATGTAATATGCAGTGTATCATTGAAAATACCTTATAATATAACGTAATATGCAGTGTATCATTGAAAATAATTTATAATATATCGTAATTTGTAGTGTATCAATGAAAATACCTTATAATATAACGTAATATGCATAGTATCATTGGAAATACCTTATAATATAACGTAATATGCAGTGTATGATTGAAAATACCTTATAATATATAGTAGTTTATCATTGAAAATACCTTAGAATATATGGTAATTTGTAGTGTATCATCGAAAATACCTTATAATATAACGTAATATTTGCAGTCTATCATTGAAAATACCTTATAATATAACTTAATATGCAGTGTATCAATGAAAATACCTTATAATATAACGTAATATGCACTGTATCATTGAAAATACCTTATAATATAACGTAATATGCAGTCTATCATTGAAAATACCTTATAATATAACGTAATATGCAGTGTATCATTGAAAATACCTTATAATATAACGTAATATGCAGTGTATGATTAAAAATACCTTATAATATAATGTAATATGCAGTCTATCATTGAAAATACCTTATAATATAACGTAATATGCAGTGTATCATTGAAAATACCTGATAATATAACGTAATATGCAGTGTATCATTGAAAATACCTCATAATATAACGTAATATGCAGTCTATCATTGAAAATACCTTATAATATAATATAATATGCAGTCTATCATTGAAAATACCTTATAATATAACGTAATATGCAGTGTATCATTGAAAATACCTTATAATATAACGTAATTTGTAGTGTATCAATGAAAATACCTTATAATATAAAGTAATATGCAGTGTATCATTGAAAATACCTTATAATATATCGTAATTTGTAGTGTATCATTGAAAATACCTTATAATATATAGTAGTTTATCATTGAAAATACCTTATAATATAACGTAATATTCTGTGTATCATTGAAAATACCTTATAATATAACGTAATATGCAGTGTATCATTGAAAATACCTTATAATATAACGTAATATGCAGTGTATCATTGAAAATACCTTATAATAAAACGTAATATGCCGTGTATCATTGAAGATACCTTATAATATAACGTAATATGCAGTGTATCATTGAAAATACCTTAGAATATATGGTAATTTGTAGTGTATCATTGAAAATACCTTGTAATATATAGTAGTTTATCATTGAAAATACCTTATAATATAACGTAATATGCTGTGTATCATTGAAAATACCTTATAATATATCGTAATTTGTAGTGTATCAATGAAAATACCTTATAATATAAAGTAATATGCAGTGTATCATTGAAAATACCTTATAATATAACGTAATATGCAGTGTATCATTGAAAATACCTTATAATATAACGTAATATGCAGTGTATCATTGAAAATACCTTATAATATAACGTAATATGCAGTGTATCATTGAAAATACCTTATAATATATCGTAATTTGTAGTGTATCAATGAAAATACCTTATAATATAAAGTAATATGCAGTGTATCATTGAAAATACCTTATAATATAACGTAATATGCAGTGTATCATTGAAAATACCTTATAATATAACGTAATATGCAGTGTATCATTGAAAATACCTTATAATATAACGTAATATGCAGTGTATCATTGAAAATACCTTATAATATAACGTAATTTGTAGTGTATCAATGAAAATACCTTATAATATAAAGTAATATGCAGTGTATCATTGAAAATACCTTATAATATATCGTAATTTGTAGTGTATCATTGAAAATACCTTATAATATATAGTAGTTTATCATTGAAAATACCTTATAATATAACGTAATATTCTGTGTATCATTGAAAATACCTTATAATATAACGTAATATGCAGTGTATCATTGAAAATACCTTATAATATAACGTAATATGCAGTGTATCATTGAAAATACCTTATAATAAAACGTAATATGCAGTGTATCATTGAGATACCTTATAATATAACGTAATATGCAGTGTATCATTGAAAATACCTTAGAATATATGGTAATTTGTAGTGTATCATTGAAAATACCTTGTAATATATAGTAGTTTATCATTGAAAATACCTTATAATATAACGTAATATGCTGTGTATCATTGAAAATACCTTATAATATATCGTAATTTGTAGTGTATCAATGAAAATACCTTATAATATAAAGTAATATGCAGTGTATCATTGAAAATACCTTATAATATAACGTAATATGCAGTGTATCATTGAAAATACCTATAATATAACGTAATATGCAGTGTATCATTGAAAATACCTTATAATATAACGTAATATGCAGTGTATCATTGAAAATACCTTATAATATAACGTAATATGCAGTGTATCATTGAAAATACCTTATAATATAACGTAATATGCAGTGTATCATTGAAAATAATTTATAATATATCGTAATTTGTAGTGTATCAATGAAAATACCTTATAATATAACGTAATATGCATAGTATCATTGGAAATACCTATAATATAACGTAATATGCAGTGTATGATTGGAAAATACCTTAAAATATATAGTAGTTTATCATTGAAAATACCTTAGAATATATGGTAATTTGTAGTGTATCATCGAAAATACCTTATAATATAACGTAATATTTGCAGTCTATCATTGAAAATACCTTATAATATAACTTAATATGCAGTGTATCAATGAAAATACCTTATAATATAACGTAATATGCACTGTATCATTGAAAATACCTTATAATATAACGTAATATGCAGTGTATGATTAAAAATACCTTATAATATAATGTAATATGCAGTCTATCATTGAAAATACCTTATAATATAACGTAATATGCAGTGTATCATTGAAAATACCTCACAATATAACGTAATATGCAGTCTATCATTGAAAATACCTTATAATATAATGTAATATGCAGAGTATCATTGAAAATACCTGATAATATAACGTAATATGCAGTGTATCATTGAAAATACCTTATAATATATCGTAATTTGTAGTGTATCATTGAAAATACCTTATAATATATGGTAATATGCAGTGTATCATTGGAAATACCTTATAATATATCGAAATTTTTTAGTGTATCATTGAAAATACCTTATAATATATTGTAATTTGTAGTGTATCAATGAAAATACCTTATAATATAACGTAATATGCAGTGTATCATTGAAAATACCTCACAATATAACGTAATATGCAGTCTATCATTGAAAATACCTTATAATATAATGTAATATGCAGAGTATCATTGAAAATACCTGATAATATAACGTAATATGCAGTGTATCATTGAAAATACCTCATAATATAACGTAATATGCAGTCTATCATTGAAAATACCTTATAATATAATATAATATGCAGTCTATCATTGAAAATACCTTATAATATAACGTAATATGCAGTGTATCATTGAAAATACCTTATAATATAACGTAATTTGTAGTGTATCAATGAAAATACCTTATAATATAAAGTAATATGCAGTGTATCATTGAAAATACCTTATAATATATCGTAATTTGTAGTGTATCATTGAAAATACCTTATAATATATAGTAGTTTATCATTGAAAATACCTTATAATATAACGTAATATTCTGTGTATCATTGAAAATACCTTATAATATAACGTAATATGCAGTGTATCATTGAAAATACCTTATAATATAACGTAATATGCAGTGTATCATTGAAAATACCTTATAATAAAACGTAATATGCAGTGTATCATTGAAGATACCTTATAATATAACGTAATATGCAGTGTATCATTGAAAATACCTTAGAATATATGGTAATTTGTAGTGTATCATTGAAAATACCTTGTAATATATAGTAGTTTATCATTGAAAATACCTTATAATATAACGTAATATGCTGTGTATCATTGAAAATACCTTATAATATATCGTAATTTGTAGTGTATCAATGAAAATACCTTATAATATAAAGTAATATGCAGTGTATCATTGAAAATACCTTATAATATAACGTAATATGCAGTGTATCATTGAAAATACCTTATAATATATCGTAATATGCAGTGTATCATTGAAAATACCTTATAATATAACGTAATATGCAGTGTATCATTGAAAATACCTTATAATATAACGTAATATGCAGTGTATCATTGAAAATACCTTATAATATAACGTAATATGCAGTGTATCATTGAAAATACCTTATAATATATCGTAATTTGTAGTGTATCATTGAAAATACCTTATAATATATGGTAATATGCAGTGTATCATTGGAAATACCTTATAATATATCGAAATTTTTTAGTGTATCATTGAAAATACCTTATAATATATTGTAATTTGTAGTGTATCAATGAAAATACCTTATAATATAACGTAATATGCAGTGTATCATTGAAAATACCTTATAATATAACGTAATATGCAGTGTATCATTGAAAATACCTTAGAATATATGCTAATTCTAGTCTATCAATGAAAATACCTTATAATATATCGCAATTTGTAGTGTATCATTGAAAATACCTTATAATATATTGTAATTTGTAGTGTATCAATGAAAATACCTTATAATATAACGTAATATTCTGTGTATCATTGAAAATACCTTATAATATAACGTAATATGCAGTGTATCATTGAAAGTACCTTATAATATAACGTATTATGCAGTGTATCATTGAAAATACCTTCCCATACAACGTAATATTCTGTGTATCATTGAAAATACCTTATAATATAACGCAATATGCAGTGTATCATTGAAAATACCTTATAATATAACGTAATATGCAGTGTATCATTGAAAATACCTTATAATATAACGTAATATGCTGTGTATCATTGAAAATACCTTATAATATATCGTAATTTGTAGTGTATCAATGAAAATACCTTATAATATAAAGTAATATGCAGTGTATCATTGAAAATACCTTATAATATAACGTAATATGCAGTGTATCATTGAAAATACCTTATAATATAACGTAATATGCAGTGTATCATTGAAAATACCTTATAATATAACGTAATATGCAGTGTATCATTGAAAATACCTTATAATATAACGTAATATGCAGTGTATCATTGAAAATACCTCACAATATAACGTAATATGCAGTCTATCATTGAAAATACCTTATAATATAATATAATATGCAGTCTATCATTGAAAATACCTTATAATATAACGTAATATGCAGTGTATCATTGAAAATACCTTATAATATAACGTAATATGCAGTGTATCATTGAAAATACCTTATAATATAACGTAATATGCAGTGTATCATTGAAAATACCTTATAATATAACGTAATATGCAGTGTATCATTGAAAATACCTTATAATATAACGTAATATGCAGTGTATCATTGAAAATACCTTATAATATATCGTAATTTGTAGTGTATCATTGAAAATACCTTATAATATATGGTAATATGCAGTGTATCATTGGAAATACCTTATAATATATCGAAATTTTTTAGTGTATCATTGAAAATACCTTATAATATATTGTAATTTGTAGTGTATCAATGAAAATACCTTATAATATAACGTAATATGCAGTGTATCATTGAAAATACCTTATAATATAACGTAATATGCAGTGTATCATTGAAAATACCTTAGAATATATGCTAATTCTAGTCTATCAATGAAAATACCTTATAATATATCGCAATTTGTAGTGTATCATTGAAAATACCTTATAATATATTGTAATTTGTAGTGTATCAATGAAAATACCTTATAATATAACGTAATATTCTGTGTATCATTGAAAATACCTTATAATAAAACGTAATATGCAGTGTATCATTGAAAGTACCTTATAATATAACGTATTATGCAGTGTATCATTGAAAATACCTTCCCATACAACGTAATATTCTGTGTATCATTGAAAATACCTTATAATATAACGCAATATGCAGTGTATCATTGAAAATACCTTATAATATAACGTAATATGCAGTGTATCATTGAAAATACCTTATAATATAACGTAATATGCAGTGTATCATTGAAAATACCTTATAATAAAACGTAATATGCAGTGTATCATTGAAAATACCTTATAATATAACGTAATATGCAGTGTATGATTAAAAATACCTTATAATATAATGTAATATGCAGTCTATCATTGAAAATACCTTATAATATAACGTAATATGCAGTGTATCATTGAAAATACCTCACAATATAACGTAATATGCAGTCTATCATTGAAAATACCTTATAATATAATGTAATATGCAGAGTATCATTGAAAATACCTGATAATATAACGTAATATGCAGTGTATCATTGAAAATACCTCATAATATAACGTAATATGCAGTCTATCATTGAAAATACCTTATAATATAATATAATATGCAGTCTATCATTGAAAATACCTTATAATATAACGTAATATGCAGTGTATCATTGAAAATACCTTATAATATAATGTAATATGCAGAGTATCATTGAAAATACCTGATAATATAACGTAATATGCAGTGTATCATTGAAAATACCTCATAATATAACGTAATATGCAGTCTATCATTGAAAATACCTTATAATATAATATAATATGCAGTCTATCATTGAAAATACCTTATAATATAACGTAATATGCAGTGTATCATTGAAAATACCTTATAATATAACGTAATTTGTAGTGTATCAATGAAAATACCTTATAATATAAAGTAATATGCAGTGTATCATTGAAAATACCTTATAATATATCGTAATTTGTAGTCTATCATTGAAAATACCTTATAATATAACGTAATATGCAGTGTATCATTGAAAATACCTTATAATATAACGTAATATTCTGTGTATCATTGAAAATACCTTATAATATAACGTAATATGCAGTGTATCATTGAAAATACCTTATAATATAACGTAATATGCAGTGTATCATTGAAAATACCTTATAATAAAACGTAATATGCAGTGTATCATTGAAGATACCTTATAATATAACGTAATATGCAGTGTATCATTGAAAATACCTTAGAATATATGGTAATTTGTAGTGTATCATTGAAAATACCTTGTAATATATAGTAGTTTATCATTGAAAATACCTTATAATATAACGTAATATGCTGTGTATCATTGAAAATACCTTATAATATATCGTAATTTGTAGTGTATCAATGAAAATACCTTATAATATAAAGTAATATGCAGTGTATCATTGAAAATACCTTATAATATAACGTAATATGCAGTGTATCATTGAAAATACCTTATAATATAACGTAATATGCAGTGTATCATTGAAAACACCTTATAATATAACGTAATATGCAGTGTATCATTGAAAATACCTTATAATATAACGTAATATGCAGTGTATCATTGAAAATACCTTATAATAAAACGTAATATGCAGTGTATCATTGAAGATACCTTATAATATAACGTAATATGCAGTGTATCATTGAAAATACCTTAGAATATATGGTAATTTGTAGTGTATCATTGAAAATACCTTGTAATATATAGTAGTTTATCATTGAAAATACCTTATAATATAACGTAATATGCTGTGTATCATTGAAAATACCTTATAATATATCGTAATTTGTAGTGTATCAATGAAAATACCTTATAATATAAAGTAATATGCAGTGTATCATTGAAAATACCTTATAATATAACGTAATATGCAGTGTATCATTGAAAATACCTTATAATATAACGTAATATGCAGTGTATCATTGAAAATACCTTATAATATAACGTAATATGCAGTGTATCATTGAAAATACCTTATAATATAACGTAATATGCAGTGTATCATTGAAAATACCTTATAATATAACGTAATATGCAGTGTATCATTGAAAATAATTTATAATATATCGTAATTTGTAGTGTATCAATGAAAATACCTTATAATATAACGTAATATGCATAGTATCATTGGAAATACCTTATAATATAACGTAATATGCAGTGTATGATTGAAAATACCTTATAATATATAGTAGTTTATCATTGAAAATACCTTAGAATATATGGTAATTTGTAGTGTATCATCGAAAATACCTTATAATATAACGTAATATTTGCAGTCTATCATTGAAAATACCTTATAATATAACTTAATATGCAGTGTATCAATGAAAATACCTTATAATATAACGTAATATGCACTGTATCATTGAAAATACCTTATAATATAACGTAATATGCAGTCTATCATTGAAAATACCTTATAATATAACGTAATATGCAGTGTATCATTGAAAATACCTTATAATATAACGTAATATGCAGTGTACGATTAAAAATACCTTATAATATAATGTAATATGCAGTCTATCATTGAAAATACCTTATAATATAAAGTAATATGCAGTGTATCATTGAAAATACCTCACAATATAACGTAATATGCAGTCTATCATTGAAAATACCTTATAATATAATGTAATATGCAGAGTATCATTGAAAATACCTGATAATATAACGTAATATGCAGTGTATCATTGAAAATACCTCATAATATAACGTAATATGCAGTCTATCATTGAAAATACCTTATAATATAATATAATATGCAGTCTATCATTGAAAATACCTTATAATATAACGTAATATGCAGTGTATCATTGAAAATACCTTATAATATAACGTAATTTTTAGTGTATCAATGAAAATACCTTATAATATAAAGTAATATGCAGTGTATCATTGAAAATACCTTATAATATATCGTAATTTGTAGTGTATCATTGAAAATACCTTATAATATATAGTAGTTTATCATTGAAAATACCTTATAATATAACGTAATATTCTGTGTATCATTGAAAATACCTTATAATATAACGTAATATGCAGTGTATCATTGAAAATACCTTATAATATAACGTAATATGCAGTGTATCATTGAAAATACCTTATAATATAACGTAATATGCAGTGTATCATTGAAAATACCTTAGAATATATGGTAATTTGTAGTGTATCATTGAAAATACCTTGTAATATATAGTAGTTTATCATTGAAAATACCTTATAATATAACGTAATATGCAGTGTATCATTGAAAATACCTTATAATATAACGTAATATGCAGTGTATCATTGAAAATACCTTATAATAAAACGTAATATGCAGTGTATCATTGAAGATACCTTATAATATAACGTAATATGCAGTGTATCATTGAAAATACCTTAGAATATATGGTAATTTGTAGTGTATAATTGAAAATACCTTGTAATATATAGTAGTTTATCATTGAAAATACCTTATAATATAACGTAATATGCTGTGTATCATTGAAAATACCTTATAATATATCGTAATTTGTAGTGTATCAATGAAAATACCTTATAATATAAAGTAATATGCAGTGTATCATTGAAAATACCTTATAATATAACGTAATATGCAGTGTATCATTGAAAATACCTTATAATATAACGTAATATGCAGTGTATCATTGAAAATACCTTATAATATAACGTAATATGCAGTGTATCATTGAAAATACCTTATAATATAACGTAATATGCAGTGTATCATTGAAAATACCTTATAATATAACGTAATATGCAGTGTATCATTGAAAATACCTTATAATAAAACGTAATATGCAGTGTATCATTGAAGATACCTTATAATATAACGTAATATTCAGTGTATCATTGAAAATACCTTAGAATATATGGTAATTTGTAGTGTATCATTGAAAATACCTTGTAATATATAGTAGTTTATCATTGAAAATACCTTATAATATAACGTAATATGCTGTGTATCATTGAAAATACCTTATAATATATCGTAATTTGTAGTGTATCAATGAAAATACCTTATAATATAAAGTAATATGCAGTGTATCATTGAAAATACCTTATAATATAACGTAATATGCAGTGTATCATTGAAAATACCTTATAATATAACGTAATATGCAGTGTATCATTGAAAATACCTTATAATATAACGTAATATGCAGTGTATCATTGAAAATACCTTATAATATAACGTAATATGCAGTGTATCATTGAAAATACCTTATAATATAACGTAATATGCAGTGTATCATTGAAAATAATTTATAATATATCGTAATTTGTAGTGTATCAATGAAAATACCTTATAATATAACGTAATATGCATAGTATCATTGGAAATACCTTATAATATAACGTAATATGCAGTGTATCATTGAAAATACCTTATAATATAACGTAATATGCAGTGTATCATTGAAAATACCTTAGAATATATGGTAATTTGTAGTGTATCATTGAAAATACCTTGTAATATATAGTAGTTTATCATTGAAAATACCTTATAATATAACGTAATATGCAGTGTATCATTGAAAATACCTTATAATATAACGTAATATGCAGTGTATCATTGAAAATACCTTATAATAAAACGTAATATGCAGTGTATCATTGAAGATACCTTATAATATAACGTAATATGCAGTGTATCATTGAAAATACCTTAGAATATATGGTAATTTGTAGTGTATAATTGAAAATACCTTGTAATATATAGTAGTTTATCATTGAAAATACCTTATAATATAACGTAATATGCTGTGTATCATTGAAAATACCTTATAATATATCGTAATTTGTAGTGTATCATTGAAAATACCTTATAATAAAACGTAATATGCAGTGTATCATTGAAAATACCTTATAATATAACGTAATATGCAGTGTATCATTGAAAATACCTTATAATATAACGTAATATGCAGTGTATCATTGAAAATACCTTATAATATAACGTAATATGCAGTGTATCATTGAAAATACCTTATAATATAACGTAATATGCAGTGTATCATTGAAAATACCTTATAATATAACGTAATATGCAGTGTATCATTGAAAATACCTTATAATAAAACGTAATATGCAGTGTATCATTGAAGATACCTTATAATATAACGTAATATGCAGTGTATCATTGAAAATACCTTAGAATATATGGTAATTTGTAGTGTATCATTGAAAATACCTTGTAATATATAGTAGTTTATCATTGAAAATACCTTATAATATAACGTAATATGCTGTGTATCATTGAAAATACCTTATAATATATCGTAATTTGTAGTGTATCAATGAAAATACCTTATAATATAAAGTAATATGCAGTGTATCATTGAAAATACCTTATAATATAACGTAATATGCAGTGTATCATTGAAAATACCTTATAATATAACGTAATATGCAGTGTATCATTGAAAATACCTTATAATATAACGTAATATGCAGTGTATCATTGAAAATACCTTATAATATAACGTAATATGCAGTGTATCATTGAAAATACCTTATAATATAACGTAATATGCAGTGTATCATTGAAAATAATTTATAATATATCGTAATTTGTAGTGTATCAATGAAAATACCTTATAATATAACGTAATATGCATAGTATCATTGGAAATACCTTATAATATAACGTAATATGCAGTGTATCATTGAAAATACCTTATAATATAACGTAATATGCAGTGTATCATTGAAAATACCTTATAATATAACGTAATATGCAGTGTATCATTGAAAATACCTTATAATATAACGTAATATGCAGTGTATCATTGAAAATAATTTATAATATATCGTAATTTGTAGTGTATCAATGAAAATACCTTATAATATAACGTAATATGCATAGTATCATTGGAAATACCTTATAATATATCGAAATTTTTTAGTGTATCATTGAAAATACCTTATAATATATTGTAATTTGTAGTGTATCAATGAAAATACCTTATAATATAACGTAATATGCAGTGTATCATTGAAAATACCTTATAATATAACGTAATATGCAGTGTATCATTGAAAATACCTTAGAATATATGGTAATTCTAGTCTATCAATGAAAATACCTTATAATATATCGCAATTTGTAGTGTATCATTGAAAATACCTTATAATATATTGTAATTTGTAGTGTATCAATGAAAATACCTTATAATATAACGTAATATTCTGTGTATCATTGAAAATACCTTATAATAAAACGTAATATGCAGTGTATCATTGAAAGTACCTTATAATATAACGTATTATGCAGTGTATCATTGAAAATACCTTCCCATACAACGTAATATTCTGTGTATCATTGAAAATACCTTATAATATAACGCAATATGCAGTGTATCATTGAAAATACCTTATAATATAACGTAATATGCACTGTATCATTGAAAATACCTTATAATATATAGTAGTTTATCATTGAAAATACCTTATAATATAACGTAATATTCTGTGTATCATTGAAAATACCTTATAATATAACGTAATATGCAGTGTATCATTGAAAATACCTTATAATATAACGTAATATGCTGTGTATCATTGAAAATACCTTATAATATATCGTAATTTGTAGTGTATCAATGAAAATACCTTATAATATAAAGTAATATGCAGTGTATCATTGAAAATACCTTATAATATATCGTAATTGGTAGTGTATCATTGAAAATACCTTATAATATATGGTAATATGCAGTGTATCATTGGAAATACCTTATAATATATCGAAATTTTTTAGTGTATCATTGAAAATACCTTATAATATATGGTAATTTGTAGTGTATCAATGAAAATACCTTATAATATAACGTAATATGCAGTGTATCATTGAAAATACCTTATAATATATCGTAATTTGTAGTGTATCATTGAAAATACCTTATAATATATAGTAGTTTATCATTGAAAATACCTTATAATATAACGTAATATGCAGTGTATCATTGAAAATACCTTATAATATAACGTAATTTGTAGTGTATCAATGAAAATACCTTATAATATAAAGTAATATGCAGTGTATCATTGAAAATACCTTATAATATATCGTAATTTGTAGTGTATCATTGAAAATACCTTATAATATATAGTAGTTTATCATTGAAAATACCTTATAATATAACGTAATATTCTGTGTATCATTGAAAATACCTTATAATATAACGTAATATGCAGTGTATCATTGAAAATACCTTATAATATAACGTAATATGCAGTGTATCATTGAAAATACCTTATAATAAAACGTAATATGCAGTGTATCATTGAAGATACCTTATAATATAACGTAATATGCAGTGTATCATTGAAAATACCTTAGAATATATGGTAATTTGTAGTGTATCATTGAAAATACCTTGTAATATATAGTAGTTTATCATTGAAAATACCTTATAATATAACGTAATATGCTGTGTATCATTGAAAATACCTTATAATATATCGTAATTTGTAGTGTATCAATGAAAATACCTTATAATATAAAGTAATATGCAGTCTATCATTGAAAATACCTTATAATATAACGTAATATGCAGTGTATCATTGAAAATACCTTATAATATAACGTAATATGCAGTGTATCATTGAAAATACCTTATAATATAACGTAATATGCAGTGTATCATTGAAAATACCTTATAATATAACGTAATATGCAGTGTATCATTGAAAATACCTTATAATATAACGTAATATGCAGTGTATCATTGAAAATAATTTATAATATATCGTAATTTGTAGTGTATCAATGAAAATACCTTATAATATAACGTAATATGCATAGTATCATTGGAAATACCTTATAATATAACGTAATATGCAGTGTATGATTGAAAATACCTTATAATATATAGTAGTTTATCATTGAAAATACCTTAGAATATATGGTAATTTGTAGTGTATCATCGAAAATACCTTATAATATAACGTAATATTTGCAGTCTATCATTGAAAATACCTTATAATATAACTTAATATGCAGTGTATCAATGAAAATACCTTATAATATAACGTAATATGCACTGTATCATTGAAAATACCTTATATTATAACGTAATATGCAGTCTATCATTGAAAATACCTTATAATATAACGTAATATGCAGTGTATCATTGAAAATACCTTATAATATAACGTAATATGCAGTGTATCATTGAAAATACCTTATAATATAATGTAATATGCAGAGTATCATTGAAAATACCTGATAATATAACGTAATATGCAGTGTATCATTGAAAATACCTCATAATATAACGTAATATGCAGTCTATCATTGAAAATACCTTATAATATAATATAATATGCAGTCTATCATTGAAAATACCTTATAATATAACGTAATATGCAGTGTATCATTGAAAATACCTTATAATATAACGTAATTTGTAGTGTATCAATGAAAATACCTTATAATATAAAGTAATATGCAGTGTATCATTGAAAATACCTTATAATATATCGTAATTTGTAGTGTATCATTGAAAATACCTTATAATATATAGTAGTTTATCATTGAAAATACCTTATAATATAACGTAATATTCTGTGTATCATTGAAAATACCTTATAATATAACGTAATATGCAGTGTATCATTGAAAATACCTTATAATATAACGTAATATGCAGTGTATCATTGAAAATACCTTATAATAAAACGTAATATGCAGTGTATCATTGAAGATACCTTATAATATAACGTAATATGCAGTGTATCATTGAAAATACCTTAGAATATATGGTAATTTGTAGTGTATCAATGAAAATACCTTATAATATAACGTAATATGCAGTGTATCATTGAAAATACCTTATAATATATCGTAATTTGTAGTGTATCATTGAAAATACCTTGTAATATATAGTAGTTTATCATTGAAAATACCTTATAATATAACGTAATATGCAGTGTATCATTGAAAATACCTTATAATATAACGTAATTTGTAGTGTATCAATGAAAATACCTTATAATATAAAGTAATATGCAGTGTATCATTGAAAATACCTTATAATATATCGTAATTTGTAGTGTATCATTGAAAATACCTTATAATATATAGTAGTTTATCATTGAAAATACCTTATAATATAACGTAATATTCTGTGTATCATTGAAAATACCTTATAATATAACGTAATATGCAGTGTATCATTGAAAATACCTTATAATATAACGTAATATGCAGTGTATCATTGAAAATACCTTATAATAAAACGTAATATGCAGTGTATCATTGAAGATACCTTATAATATAACGTAATATGCAGTGTATCATTGAAAATACCTTAGAATATATGGTAATTTGTAGTGTATCATTGAAAATACCTTGTAATATATAGTAGTTTATCATTGAAAATACCTTATAATATAACGTAATATGCTGTGTATCATTGAAAATACCTTATAATATATCGTAATTTGTAGTGTATCAATGAAAATACCTTATAATATAAAGTAATATGCAGTGTATCATTGAAAATACCTTATAATATAACGTAATATGCAGTGTATCATTGAAAATACCTTATAATATAACGTAATATGCAGTGTATCATTGAAAATACCTTATAATATAACGTAATATGCAGTGTATCATTGAAAATACCTTATAATATAACGTAATATGCAGTGTATCATTGAAAATACCTTATAATATAACGTAATATGCAGTGTATCATTGAAAATAATTTATAATATATCGTAATTTGTAGTGTATCAATGAAAATACCTTATAATATAACGTAATATGCATAGTATCATTGGAAATACCTTATAATATAACGTAATATGCAGTGTATGATTGAAAATACCTTATAATATATAGTAGTTTATCATTGAAAATACCTTAGAATATATGGTAATTTGTAGTGTATCATCGAAAATACCTTATAATATAACGTAATATTTGCAGTCTATCATTGAAAATACCTTATAATATAACTTAATATGCAGTGTATCAATGAAAATACCTTATAATATAACGTAATATGCACTGTATCATTGAAAATACCTTATAATATAACGTAATATGCAGTCTATCATTGAAAATACCTTATAATATAACGTAATATGCAGTGTATCATTGAAAATACCTTATAATATAATGTAATATGCAGAGTATCATTGAAAATACCTGATAATATAACGTAATATGCAGTGTATCATTGAAAATACCTCATAATATAACGTAATATGCAGTCTATCATTGAAAATACCTTATAATATAATATAATATGCAGTCTATCATTGAAAATACCTTATAATATAACGTAATATGCAGTGTATCATTGAAAATACCTTATAATATAACGTAATTTGTAGTGTATCAATGAAAATACCTTATAATATAAAGTAATATGCAGTGTATCATTGAAAATACCTTATAATATATCGTAATTTGTAGTGTATCATTGAAAATACCTTATAATATATAGTAGTTTATCATTGAAAATACCTTATAATATAACGTAATATTCTGTGTATCATTGAAAATACCTTATAATATAACGTAATATGCAGTGTATCATTGAAAATACCTTATAATATAACGTAATATGCAGTGTATCATTGAAAATACCTTATAATAAAACGTAATATGCAGTGTATCATTGAAGATACCTTATAATATAACGTAATATGCAGTGTATCATTGAAAATACCTTAGAATATATGGTAATTTGTAGTGTATCATTGAAAATACCTTGTAATATATAGTAGTTTATCATTGAAAATACCTTATAATATAACGTAATATGCTGTGTATCATTGAAAATACCTTATAATATATCGTAATTTGTAGTGTATCAATGAAAATACCTTATAATATAAAGTAATATGCAGTGTATCATTGAAAATACCTTATAATATAACGTAATATGCAGTGTATCATTGAAAATACCTTATAATATAACGTAATATGCAGTGTATCATTGAAAATACCTTATAATATAACGTAATATGCAGTGTATCATTGAAAATACCTTATAATATAACGTAATATGCAGTGTATCATTGAAAATACCTTAGAATATAACGTAATATGCAGTGTATCATTGAAAATACCTTATAATATATCGTAATTTGTAGTGTATCATTGAAAATACCTTATAATATATGGTAATATGCAGTGTATCATTGGAAATACCTTATAATATATCGAAATTTTTTAGTGTATCATTGAAAATACCTTATAATATATTGTAATTTGTAGTGTATCAATGAAAATACCTTATAATATAACGTAATATGCAGTGTATCATTGAAAATACCTTATAATATAACGTAATATGCAGTGTATCATTGAAAATACCTTAGAATATAACGTAATATGCAGTGTATGATTGAAAATACCTTATAATATATAGTAGTTTATCATTGAAAATACCTTAGAATATATGGTAATTTGTAGTGTATCATCGAAAATACCTTATAATATAACGTAATATTTGCAGTCTATCATTGAAAATACCTTATAATATAACTTAATATGCAGTGTATCAATGAAAATACCTTATAATATAACGTAATATGCACTGTATCATTGAAAATACCTTATAATATAACGTAATATGCAGTCTATCATTGAAAATACCTTATAATATAACGTAATATGCAGTGTATCATTGAAAATACCTTATAATATAATGTAATATGCAGAGTATCATTGAAAATACCTGATAATATAACGTAATATGCAGTGTATCATTGAAAATACCTCATAATATAACGTAATATGCAGTCTATCATTGAAAATACCTTATAATATAATATAATATGCAGTCTATCATTGAAAATACCTTATAATATAACGTAATATGCAGTGTATCATTGAAAATACCTTATAATATAACGTAATTTGTAGTGTATCAATGAAAATACCTTATAATATAAAGTAATATGCAGTGTATCATTGAAAATACCTTATAATATATCGTAATTTGTAGTGTATCATTGAAAATACCTTATAATATATAGTAGTTTATCATTGAAAATACCTTATAATATAACGTAATATTCTGTGTATCATTGAAAATACCTTATAATATAACGTAATATGCAGTGTATCATTGAAAATACCTTATAATATAACGTAATATGCAGTGTATCATTGAAAATACCTTATAATAAAACGTAATATGCAGTGTATCATTGAAGATACCTTATAATATAACGTAATATGCAGTGTATCATTGAAAATACCTTAGAATATATGGTAATTTGTAGTGTATCATTGAAAATACCTTGTAATATATAGTAGTTTATCATTGAAAATACCTTATAATATAACGTAATATGCTGTGTATCATTGAAAATACCTTATAATATATCGTAATTTGTAGTGTATCAATGAAAATACCTTATAATATAAAGTAATATGCAGTGTATCATTGAAAATACCTTATAATATAACGTAATATGCAGTGTATCATTGAAAATACCTTATAATATAACGTAATATGCAGTGTATCATTGAAAATACCTTATAATATAACGTAATATGCAGTGTATCATTGAAAATACCTTATAATATAACGTAATATGCAGTGTATCATTGAAAATACCTTATAATATAACGTAATATGCAGTGTATCATTGAAAATACCTTATAATATATCGTAATTTGTAGTGTATCATTGAAAATACCTTATAATATATGGTAATATGCAGTGTATCATTGGAAATACCTTATAATATATCGAAATTTTTTAGTGTATCATTGAAAATACCTTATAATATATTGTAATTTGTAGTGTATCAATGAAAATACCTTATAATATAACGTAATATGCAGTGTATCATTGAAAATACCTTATAATATAACGTAATATGCAGTGTATCATTGAAAATACCTTAGAATATATGGTAATTCTAGTCTATCAATGAAAATACCTTATAATATATCGCAATTTGTAGTGTATCATTGAAAATACCTTATAATATATTGTAATTTGTAGTGTATCAATGAAAATACCTTATAATATAACGTAATATTCTGTGTATCATTGAAAATACCTTATAATAAAACGTAATATGCAGTGTATCATTGAAAGTACCTTATAATATAACGTATTATGCAGTGTATCATTGAAAATACCTTCCCATACAACGTAATATTCTGTGTATCATTGAAAATACCTTATAATATAACGCAATATGCAGTGTATCATTGAAAATACCTTATAATATAACGTAATATGCAGTGTATCATTGAAAATACCTTATAATATATAGTAGTTTATCATTGAAAATACCTTATAATATAACGTAATATTCTGTGTATCATTGAAAATACCTTATAATATAACGTAATATGCAGTGTATCATTGAAAATACCTTATAATATAACGTAATATGCTGTGTATCATTGAAAATACCTTATAATATATCGTAATTTGTAGTGTATCAATGAAAATACCTTATAATATAAAGTAATATGCAGTGTATCATTGAAAATACCTTATAATATATCGTAATTGGTAGTGTATCATTGAAAATACCTTATAATATATGGTAATATGCAGTGTATCATTGGAAATACCTTATAATATATCGAAATTTTTTAGTGTATCATTGAAAATACCTTATAATATATGGTAATTTGTAGTGTATCAATGAAAATACCTTATAATATAACGTAATATGCAGTGTATCATTGAAAATACCTTATAATATATCGTAATTTGTAGTGTATCATTGAAAATACCTTGTAATATATAGTAGTTTATCATTGAAAATACCTTATAATATAACGTAATATGCAGTGTATCATTGAAAATACCTTATAATATAACGTAATATGCAGTGTATCATTGAAAATACCTTATAATATAACGTAATATGCAGTGTATCATTGAAAATACCTTATAATATAACGTAATATGCAGTGTATCATTGAAAATACCTTATAATATAACGTAATATGCAGTGTATCATTGAAAATACCTTATAATATAACGTAATATGCAGTGTATCATTGAAAATACCTTAGAATATATGGTAATTGTAGTCTATCAATGAAAATACCTTATAATATAACGTAATATGCAGTGTATCAGTGAAAATACCTTATAATATATCGTAATTTGTAGTGTATCATTGAAAATACCTTATAATATATAGTAGTTTATCATTGAAAATACCTTATAATATATAGTAGTTTATCATTGAAAATACCTTATAATATAACGTAATATGCTGTGTATCATTGAAAATACCTTATAATATATCGTAATTTGTAGTGTATCAATGAAAATACCTTATAATATAAAGTAATATGCAGTGTATCATTGAAAATACCTTATAATATAACGTAATTTGTAGTGTATCATTGAAAATACCTTATAATATATGGTAATATGCAGTGTATCATTGGAAATACCTTATAATATATCGAAATTTTTTAGTGTATCATTGAAAATACCTTATAATATATGGTAATTTGTAGTGTATCAATGAAAATACCTTATAATATAACGTAATATGCAGTGTATCATTGAAAATACCTTATAATATAACGTAATATGCAGTGTATCATTGAAAATACCTTATAATATATAGTAGTTTATCATTGAAAATACCTTATAATATAACGTAATATTCTGTGTATCATTGAAAATACCTTATAATATAACGTAATATGCAGTGTATCATTGAAAATACCTTATAATATAACGTAATATGCAGTGTATCATTGAAAATACCTTATAATATATTGTAATTTGTAGTGTATCAATGAAAATACCTTATAATATAACGTAATATTCTGTGTATCATTGAAAATACCTTATAATAAAACGTAATATGCAGTGTATCATTGAAAGTACCTTATAATATAACGTATTATGCAATGTATCATTGAAAATACCTTCCCATATAACGTAATATTCTGTGTATCATTGAAAATACCTTATAATATAACGTAATATGCAGTGTATCATTGAAAATACCTTATAATATAACGTAATATGCAGTGTATCATTGAAAATACCTTATAATATATAGTAGTTTATCATTGAAAATACCTTATAATATAACGTAATATTCTGTGTATCATTGAAAATACCTTATAATATAACGTAATATGCAGTGTATCATTGAAAATACCTTATAATATAACGTAATATGCAGTGTATCATTGAAAATACCTTATAATATAACGTAATATGCAGTGTATCATTGAAAATACCTTATAATATAACGTAATATGCAGTGTATCATTGAAAATACCTTGTAATATATCGTAATTTGTAGTGTATCATTGGAAATACCTTATAATATTTAGTAGTTTATCATTGAAAATACCTTATTATAAAACGTAATATTGTGTGTATCATTGAAAATACCTTATAATATAACGTAATATGCAGTGTATCATTGAAAATACCTTATAATATGACGTAATATGCAGTGTATCATTGAAAATACCTTATAATAAATCGTAATATGCAGTGTATCATTGAGAATACCTTATAATAAAACGTAATATGCAGTGTATCATTGAAAATACCTTATAATATTACGTAATATGCAGTGTATCATTGAAAATACATTATAATATAACGTAATATGCGGTGTATCATTGAAAATACCTTATAATATATCGTAATTTGTAGTGTATCATTGAAAATACCTTATAATATATGGTAATTTGTAGTGCATCAATGAAAATACCTTATAATATAACGTAATATGCAGTGTATCATTGAAAATACCTTATAATATAACGTAATATGCAGTGTATCATTGAAAATACCTTGTAATATATCGTAATTTGTAGTGTATCATTGGAAATACCTTATAATATTTAGTAGTTTATCATTGAAAATACCTTATAATATAACGTAATATGCTGTGTATCATTGAAAATACCTTATAATAAATCGTAATATGCAGTGTATCATTGAGAATACCTTATAATAAAACGTAATATGCAGTGTATCATTGAAAATACCTTATAATATAACGTAATATGCAGTGTATCATTGAAAATACATTATAATATAACGTAATATTCTGTGTATCATTGAAAATACCTTATAATATAACGTAATATGCAGTGTATCATTGAAAATACCTTATAATATAACGTAATATGCAGTGTATCATTGAAAATACCTTATAATATAACGTAATATGCAGTGTATCATTGAAAATACCTTATAATATAACGTAATATGCAGTGTATCATTGAAAATACCTTGTAATATATCGTAATTTGTAGTGTATCATTGGAAATACCTTATAATATTTAGTAGTTTATCATTGAAAATACCTTATAATATAACGTAATATGCTGTGTATCATTGAAAATACCTTATAATATATCGTAATTTGTAGTGTATCAATGAAAATACCTTATAATATAAAGTAATATGCAGTGTATCATTGAAAATACCTTATAATATATCGTAATTGGTAGTGTATCATTGAAAATACCTTATAATATATGGTAATATGCAGTGTATCATTGGAAATACCTTATAATATATCGAAATTTTTTAGTGTATCATTGAAAATACCTTATAATATATGGTAATTTGTAGTGTATCAATGAAAATACCTTATAATATAACGTAATATGCAGTGTATCATTGAAAATACCTTATAATATATCGTAATTTGTAGTGTATCATTGAAAATACCTTGTAATATATAGTAGTTTATCATTGAAAATACCTTATAATATAACGTAATATGCAGTGTATCATTGAAAATACCTTATAATATAACGTAATATGCAGTGTATCATTGAAAATACCTTATAATATAACGTAATATGCAGTGTATCATTGAAAATACCTTATAATATAACGTAATATGCAGTGTATCATTGAAAATACCTTATAATATAACGTAATATGCAGTGTATCATTGAAAATACCTTATAATATAACGTAATATGCAGTGTATCATTGAAAATACCTTAGAATATATGGTAATTGTAGTCTATCAATGAAAATACCTTATAATATAACGTAATATGCAGTGTATCAGTGAAAATACCTTATAATATATCGTAATTTGTAGTGTATCATTGAAAATACCTTATAATATATAGTAGTTTATCATTGAAAATACCTTATAATATATAGTAGTTTATCATTGAAAATACCTTATAATATAACGTAATATGCTGTGTATCATTGAAAATACCTTATAATATATCGTAATTTGTAGTGTATCAATGAAAATACCTTATAATATAAAGTAATATGCAGTGTATCATTGAAAATACCTTATAATATAACGTAATTTGTAGTGTATCATTGAAAATACCTTATAATATATGGTAATATGCAGTGTATCATTGGAAATACCTTATAATATATCGAAATTTTTTAGTGTATCATTGAAAATACCTTATAATATATGGTAATTTGTAGTGTATCAATGAAAATACCTTATAATATAACGTAATATGCAGTGTATCATTGAAAATACCTTATAATATATCGTAATTTGTAGTGTATCATTGAAAATACCTTGTAATATATAGTAGTTTATCATTGAAAATACCTTATAATATAACGTAATATGCAGTGTATCATTGAAAATACCTTATAATATAACGTAATATGCAGTGTATCATTGAAAATACCTTATAATATAACGTAATATGCAGTGTATCATTGAAAATACCTTATAATATAACGTAATATGCAGTGTATCATTGAAAGTACCTTATAATATAACGTATTATGCAATGTATCATTGAAAATACCTTCCCATATAACGTAATATTCTGTGTATCATTGAAAATACCTTATAATATAACGTAATATGCAGTGTATCATTGAAAATACCTTATAATATAACGTAATATGCAGTGTATCATTGAAAATACCTTATAATATATAGTAGTTTATCATTGAAAATACCTTATAATATAACGTAATATTCTGTGTATCATTGAAAATACCTTATAATATAACGTAATATGCAGTGTATCATTGAAAATACCTTATAATATAACGTAATATGCAGTGTATCATTGAAAATACCTTATAATATAACGTAATATGCAGTGTATCATTGAAAATACCTTATAATATAACGTAATATGCAGTGTATCATTGAAAATACCTTGTAATATATCGTAATTTGTAGTGTATCATTGGAAATACCTTATAATATTTAGTAGTTTATCATTGAAAATACCTTATTATAAAACGTAATATTGTGTGTATCATTGAAAATACCTTATAATATAACGTAATATGCAGTGTATCATTGAAAATACCTTATAATATGACGTAATATGCAGTGTATCATTGAAAATACCTTATAATAAATCGTAATATGCAGTGTATCATTGAGAATACCTTATAATAAAACGTAATATGCAGTGTATCATTGAAAATACCTTATAATATAACGTAATATGCAGTGTATCATTGAAAATACATTATAATATAACGTAATATGCGGTGTATCATTGAAAATACCTTATAATATATCGTAATTTGTAGTGTATCATTGAAAATACCTTATAATATATGGTAATTTGTAGTGCATCAATGAAAATACCTTATAATATAACGTAATATGCAGTGTATCATTGAAAATACCTTATAATATAACGTAATATGCAGTGTATCATTGAAAATACCTTATAATATAACGTAATATGCAGTGTATCATTGAAAATACCTTAGAATATATGGTAATTGTAGTCTATCAATGAAAATACCTTATAATATAACGTAATATGCAGTGTATCAGTGAAAATACCTTATAATATATCGTAATTTGTAGTGTATCATTGAAAATACCTTATAATATAACGTAATATGCAGTGTATCATTGAAAATACCTTATAATATAACGTAATATGCAGTGTATCATTGAAAATACCTTATAATATAACGTAATATGCAGTGTATCATTGAAAATACCTTAGAATATATGGTAATTGTAGTCTATCAATGAAAATACCTTATAATATAACGTAATATGCACTGTATCAGTGAAAATACCTTATAATATATCGTAATTTGTAGTGTATCATTGAAAATACCTTATAATATATAGTAGTTTATCATTGAAAATACCTTATAATATATAGTAGTTTATCATTGAAAATACCTTATAATATAACGTAATATGCTGTGTATCATTGAAAATACCTTATAATATATCGTAATTTGTAGTGTATCAATGAAAATACCTTATAATATAAAGTAATATGCAGTGTATCATTGAAAATACCTTATAATATAACGTAATTTGTAGTGTATCATTGAAAATACCTTATAATATATGGTAATATGCAGTGTATCATTGGAAATACCTTATAATATATCGAAATTTTTTAGTGTATCATTGAAAATACCTTATAATATATGGTAATTTGTAGTGTATCAATGAAAATACCTTATAATATAACGTAATATGCAGTGTATCATTGAAAATACCTTATAATATATCGTAATTTGTAGTGTATCATTGAAAATACCTTGTAATATATAGTAGTTTATCATTGAAAATACCTTATAATATAACGTAATATGCAGTGTATCATTGAAAATACCTTATAATATAACGTAATATGCAGTGTATCATTGAAAATACCTTATAATATAACGTAATATGCAGTGTATCATTGAAAATACCTTATAATATAACGTAATATGCAGTGTATCATTGAAAATACCTTATAATATAACGTAATATGCAGTGTATCATTGAAAATACCTTATAATATATTGTAATTTGTAGTGTATCAATGAAAATACCTTATAATATAACGTAATATTCTGTGTATCATTGAAAATACCTTATAATAAAACGTAATATGCAGTGTATCATTGAAAGTACCTTATAATATAACGTATTATGCAGTGTATCATTGAAAATACCTTCCCATATAACGTAATATTCTGTGTATCATTGAAAATACCTTATAATATAACGTAATATGCAGTGTATCATTGAAAATACCTTATAATATAACGTAATATGCAGTGTATCATTGAAAATACCTTATAATATATAGTAGTTTATCATTGAAAATACCTTATAATATAACGTAATATGCAGTGTATCATTGAAAATACCTTATAATATAACGTAATATGCAGTGTATCATTGAAAATACCTTGTAATATATCGTAATTTGTAGTGTATCATTGTAAATACCTTATAATATTTAGTAGTTTATCATTGAAAATACCTTATTATAAAACGTAATATTGTGTGTATCATTGAAAATACCTTATAATATAACGTAATATGCAGTGTATCATTGAAAATACCTTATAATATGACGTAATATGCAGTGTATCATTGAAAATACCTTATAATAAATCGTAATATGCAGTGTATCATTGAGAATACCTTATAATAAAACGTAATATGCAGTGTATCATTGAAAATACCTTATAATATAACGTAATATGCAGTGTATCATTGAAAATACATTATAATATAAAGTAATATGCGGTGTATCATTGAAAATACCTTATAATATATCGTAATTTGTAGTGTATCATTGAAAATACCTTATAATATATGGTAATTTGTAGTGCATCAATGAAAATACCTTATAATATAACGTAATATGCAGTGTATCATTGAAAATACCTTATAATATAACGTAATATGCAGTGTATCATTGAAAATACCTTATAATATAACGTAATATGCAGTGTATCATTGAAAATACCTTAGAATATATGGTAATTGTAGTCTATCAATGAAAATACCTTATAATATAACGTAATATGCACTGTATCAGTGAAAATACCTTATAATATATCGTAATTTGTAGTGTATCATTGAAAATACCTTATAATATATAGTAGTTTATCATTGAAAATACCTTATAATATATAGTAGTTTATCATTGAAAATACCTTATAATATAACGTAATATGCTGTGTATCATTGAAAATACCTTATAATATATCGTAATTTGTAGTGTATCAATGAAAATACCTTATAATATAAAGTAATATGCAGTGTATCATTGAAAATACCTTATAATATAACGTAATTTGTAGTGTATCATTGAAAATACCTTATAATATATGGTAATATGCAGTGTATCATTGGAAATACCTTATAATATATCGAAATTTTTTAGTGTATCATTGAAAATACCTTATAATATATGGTAATTTGTAGTGTATCAATGAAAATACCTTATAATATAACGTAATATGCAGTGTATCATTGAAAATACCTTATAATATATCGTAATTTGTAGTGTATCATTGAAAATACCTTGTAATATATAGTAGTTTATCATTGAAAATACCTTATAATATAACGTAATATGCAGTGTATCATTGAAAATACCTTATAATATAACGTAATATGCAGTGTATCATTGAAAATACCTTATAATATAACGTAATATGCAGTGTATCATTGAAAATACCTTATAATATAACGTAATATGCAGTGTATCATTGAAAATACCTTATAATATAACGTAATATGCAGTGTATCATTGAAAATACCTTATAATATCTTGTAATTTGTAGTGTATCAATGAAAATACCTTATAATATAACGTAATATTCTGTGTATCATTGAAAATACCTTATAATAAAACGTAATATGCAGTGTATCATTGAAAGTACCTTATAATATAACGTATTATGCAGTGTATCATTGAAAATACCTTCCCATATAACGTAATATTCTGTGTATCATTGAAAATACCTTATAATATAACGTAATATGCAGTGTATCATTGAAAATACCTTATAATATAACGTAATATGCAGTGTATCATTGAAAATACCTTATAATATATAGTAGTTTATCATTGAAAATACCTTATAATATAACGTAATATGCAGTGTATCATTGAAAATACCTTATAATATAACGTAATATGCAGTGTATCATTGAAAATACCTTGTAATATATCGTAATTTGTAGTGTATCATTGGAAATACCTTATAATATTTAGTAGTTTATCATTGAAAATACCTTATTATAAAACGTAATATTGTGTGTATCATTGAAAATACCTTATAATATAACGTAATATGCAGTGTATCATTGAAAATACCTTATAATATGACGTAATATGCAGTGTATCATTGAAAATACCTTATAATAAATCGTAATATGCAGTGTATCATTGAGAATACCTTATAATAAAACGTAATATGCAGTGTATCATTGAAAATACCTTATAATATAACGTAATATGCACTGTATCAGTGAAAATACCTTATAATATATCGTAATTTGTAGTGTATCATTGAAAATACCTTATAATATATAGTAGTTTATCATTGAAAATACCTTATAATATATAGTAGTTTATCATTGAAAATACCTTATAATATAACGTAATATGCTGTGTATCATTGAAAATACCTTATAATATATCGTAATTTGTAGTGTATCAATGAAAATACCTTATAATATAAAGTAATATGCAGTGTATCATTGAAAATACCTTATAATATAACGTAATTTGTAGTGTATCATTGAAAATACCTTATAATATATGGTAATATGCAGTGTATCATTGGAAATACCTTATAATATATCGAAATTTTTTAGTGTATCATTGAAAATACCTTATAATATATGGTAATTTGTAGTGTATCAATGAAAATACCTTATAATATAACGTAATATGCAGTGTATCATTGAAAATACCTTATAATATATCGTAATTTGTAGTGTATCATTGAAAATACCTTGTAATATATAGTAGTTTATCATTGAAAATACCTTATAATATAACGTAATATGCAGTGTATCATTGAAAATACCTTATAATATAACGTAATATGCAGTGTATCATTGAAAATACCTTATAATATAACGTAATATGCAGTGTATCATTGAAAATACCTTATAATATAACGTAATATGCAGTGTATCATTGAAAATACCTTATAATATAACGTAATATGCAGTGTATCATTGAAAATACCTTATAATAAATCGTAATATGCAGTGTATCATTGAGAATACCTTATAATAAAACGTAATATGCAGTGTATCATTGAAAATACCTTATAATATAACGTAATATGCAGTGTATCATTGAAAATACATTATAATATAACGTAATATGCGGTGTATCATTGAAAATACCTTATAATATATCGTAATTTGTAGTGTATCATTGAAAATACCTTATAATATATGGTAATTTGTAGTGCATCAATGAAAATACCTTATAATATAACGTAATATGCAGTGTATCATTGAAAATACCTTATAATATAACGTAATATGCAGTGTATCATTGAAAATACCTTATAATATAACGTAATATGCAGTGTATCATTGAAAATACCTTAGAATATATGGTAATTGTAGTCTATCAATGAAAATACCTTATAATATAACGTAATATGCAGTGTATCAGTGAAAATACCTTATAATATATCGTAATTTGTAGTGTATCATTGAAAATACCTTATAATATAACGTAATATGCAGTGTATCATTGAAAATACCTTATAATATAACGTAATATGCAGTGTATCATTGATAATACCTTATAATATAACGTAATATGCAGTGTATCATTGAAAATACCTTAGAATATATGGTAATTGTAGTCTATCAATGAAAATACCTTATAATATAACGTAATATGCACTGTATCAGTGAAAATACCTTATAATATATCGTAATTTGTAGTGTATCATTGAAAATACCTTATAATATATAGTAGTTTATCATTGAAAATACCTTATAATATATAGTAGTTTATCATTGAAAATACCTTATAATATAACGTAATATGCTGTGTATCATTGAAAATACCTTATAATATATCGTAATTTGTAGTGTATCAATGAAAATACCTTATAATATAAAGTAATATGCAGTGTATCATTGAAAATACCTTATAATATAACGTAATTTGTAGTGTATCATTGAAAATACCTTATAATATATGGTAATATGCAGTGTATCATTGGAAATACCTTATAATATATCGAAATTTTTTAGTGTATCATTGAAAATACCTTATAATATATGGTAATTTGTAGTGTATCAATGAAAATACCTTATAATATAACGTAATATGCAGTGTATCATTGAAAATACCTTATAATATATCGTAATTTGTAGTGTATCATTGAAAATACCTTGTAATATATAGTAGTTTATCATTGAAAATACCTTATAATATAACGTAATATGCAGTGTATCATTGAAAATACCTTATAATATAACGTAATATGCAGTGTATCATTGAAAATACCTTATAATATAACGTAATATGCAGTGTATCATTGAAAATACCTTATAATATAACGTAATATGCAGTGTATCATTGAAAATACCTTATAATATAACGTAATATGCAGTGTATCATTGAAAATACCTTATAATATATTGTAATTTGTAGTGTATCAATGAAAATACCTTATAATATAACGTAATATTCTGTGTATCATTGAAAATACCTTATAATAAAACGTAATATGCAGTGTATCATTGAAAGTACCTTATAATATAACGTATTATGCAGTGTATCATTGAAAATACCTTCCCATATAACGTAATATTCTGTGTATCATTGAAAATACCTTATAATATAACGTAATATGCAGTGTATCATTGAAAATACCTTATAATATAACGTAATATGCAGTGTATCATTGAAAATACCTTATAATATATAGTAGTTTATCATTGAAAATACCTTATAATATAACGTAATATGCAGTGTATCATTGAAAATACCTTATAATATAACGTAATATGCAGTGTATCATTGAAAATACCTTGTAATATATCGTAATTTGTAGTGTATCATTGGAAATACCTTATAATATTTAGTAGTTTATCATTGAAAATACCTTATTATAAAACGTAATATTGTGTGTATCATTGAAAATACCTTATAATATAACGTAATATGCAGTGTATCATTGAAAATACCTTATAATATGACGTAATATGCAGTGTATCATTGAAAATACCTTATAATAAATCGTAATATGCAGTGTATCATTGAGAATACCTTATAATAAAACGTAATATGCAGTCTATCATTCAAAATACCTCACAATATAACGTAATATGCAGTGTATCATTGAAAATACATTATAATATAACGTAATATGCGGTGTATCATTGAAAATACCTTATAATATATCGTAATTTGTAGTGTATCATTGAAAATACCTTATAATATATGGTAATTTGTAGTGCATCAATGAAAATACCTTATAATATAACGTAATATGCAGTGTATCATTGAAAATACCTTATAATATAACGTAATATGCAGTGTATCATTGAAAATACCTTATAATATAACTTAATATGCAGTGTATCAATGAAAATACCTTATAATATAACGTAATATGCACTGTATCATTGAAAATACCTTATAATATAACGTAATATGCAGTCTATCATTGAAAATACCTTATAATATAACGTAATATGCAGTGTATCATTGAAAATACCTTATAATATAACGTAATATGCAGTGTATGATTAAAAATACCTTATAATATAATGTAATATGCAGTCTATCATTGAAAATACCTTATAATATAACGTAATATGCAGTGTATCATTGAAAATATCTCACAATATAACGTAATATGCAGTCTATCATTGAAAATACCTTATAATATAATGTAATATGCAGAGTATCATTGAAAATACCTGATAATATAACGTAATATGCAGTGTATCATTGAAAATACCTCATAATATAACGTAATATGCAGTGTATCATTGAAAATACCTTATAATATATCGTAATTTGTAGTGTATCAATGAAAATACCTTATAATATAAAGTAATATGCAGTGTGTCATTGAAAATACCTTATAATATATCGTAATTTGTAGTGTATCATTGAAAATACCTTATAATATATGGTAATATGCAGTGTATCATTGGAAATACCTTATAATATATCGTAATTTGTAGTGTATCAATGAAAATACCTTATAATATAAAGTAATATGCAGTGTATCATTGAAAATACCTTGTAATATAACGTAATATGCAGTGTATCATTGAAAATACCTTATAATATAACGTAATATGCAGTGTATCATTGAAAATACCTTATAATATAACGTAATATGCAGTGTATCATTGAAAATACCTTATAATATAACGTAATATGCAGTGTATCATTGAAAATACCTTATAATATAACGTAATATGCAGTGTATCATTGAAAATACCTTATAATATATCGTAATTTGTAGTGTATCATTGAAAATACCTTATAATATATGGTAATATGCAGTGGATCATTGGAAATACCTTATAATATATCGAAATTTTTTAGTGTATCATTGAAAATACCTTATAATATATTGTAATTTGTAGTGTATCAATGAAAATACCTTATAATATAACGTAATATGCAGTGTATCATTGAAAATACCTTATAATATAACGTAATATGCAGTGTATCATTGAAAATACCTTAGAATATATGGTAATTCTAGTCTATCAATGAAAATACCTTATAATATATCGCAATTTGTAGTGTATCATTGAAAATACCTTATAATATATTGTAATTTGTAGTGTATCAATGAAAATACCTTATAATATAACGTAATATTCTGTGTATCATTGAAAATACCTTATAATAAAACGTAATATGCAGTGTATCATTGAAAGTACCTTATAATATAACGTATTATGCAGTGTATCATTGAAAATACCTTCCCATACAACGTAATATTCTGTGTATCATTGAAAATACCTTATAATATAACGCAATATGCAGTGTATCATTGAAAATACCTTATAATATAACGTAATATGCAGTGTATCATTGAAAATACCTTATAATATATAGTAGTTTATCATTGAAAATACCTTATAATATAACGTAATATTCTGTGTATCATTGAAAATACCTTATAATATAACGTAATATGCAGTGTATCATTGAAAATACCTTATAATATAACGTAATATGCTGTGTATCATTGAAAATACCTTATAATATATCGTAATTTGTAGTGTATCAATGAAAATACCTTATAATATAAAGTAATATGCAGTGTATCATTGAAAATACCTTATAATATATCGTAATTGGTAGTGTATCATTGAAAATACCTTATAATATATGGTAATATGCAGTGTATCATTGGAAATACCTTATAATATATCGAAATTTTTTAGTGTATCATTGAAAATACCTTATAATATATGGTAATTTGTAGTGTATCAATGAAAATACCTTATAATATAACGTAATATGCAGTGTATCATTGAAAATACCTTATAATATATCGTAATTTGTAGTGTATCATTGAAAATACCTTGTAATATATAGTAGTTTATCATTGAAAATACCTTATAATATAACGTAATATGCAGTGTATCATTGAAAATACCTTATAATATAACGTAATATGCAGTGTATCATTGAAAATACCTTATAATATAACGTAATATGCAGTGTATCATTGAAAATACCTTATAATAAAACGTAATATGCAGTGTATCATTGAAGATACCTTATAATATAACGTAATATGCAGTGTATCATTGAAAATACCTTAGAATATATGGTAATTTGTAGTGTATCATTGAAAATACCTTGTAATATATAGTAGTTTATCATTGAAAATACCTTATAATATAACGTAATATGCTGTGTATCATTGAAAATACCTTATAATATATCGTAATTTGTAGTGTATCAATGAAAATACCTTATAATATAAAGTAATATGCAGTGTATCATTGAAAATACCTTATAATATAACGTAATATGCAGTGTATCATTGAAAATACCTTATAATATAACGTAATATGCAGTGTATCATTGAAAATACCTTATAATATAACGTAATATGCAGTGTATCATTGAAAATACCTTATAATATAACGTAATATGCAGTGTATCATTGAAAATACCTTATAATATAACGTAATATGCAGTGTATCATTGAAAATAATTTATAATATATCGTAATTTGTAGTGTATCAATGAAAATACCTTATAATATAACGTAATATGCATAGTATCATTGGAAATACCTTATAATATAACGTAATATGCAGTGTATCATTGAAAATACCTTATAATAAAACGTAATATGCAGTGTATCATTGAAGATACCTTATAATATAACGTAATATGCAGTGTATCATTGAAAATACCTTAGAATATATGGTAATTTGTAGTGTATCATTGAAAATACCTTGTAATATATAGTAGTTTATCATTGAAAATACCTTATAATATAACGTAATATGCTGTGTATCATTGAAAATACCTTATAATATATCGTAATTTGTAGTGTATCAATGAAAATACCTTATAATATAAAGTAATATGCAGTGTATCATTGAAAATACCTTATAATATAACGTAATATGCAGTGTATCATTGAAAATACCTTATAATATAACGTAATATGCAGTGTATCATTGAAAATACCTTATAATATAACGTAATATGCAGTGTATCATTGAAAATACCTTATAATATAACGTAATATGCAGTGTATCATTGAAAATACCTTATAATATAACGTAATATGCAGTGTATCATTGAAAATAATTTATAATATATCGTAATTTGTAGTGTATCAATGAAAATACCTTATAATATAACGTAATATGCATAGTATCATTGGAAATACCTTATAATATAACGTAATATGCAGTGTATGATTGAAAATACCTTATAATATATAGTAGTTTATCATTGAAAATACCTTAGAATATATGGTAATTTGTAGTGTATCATCGAAAATACCTTATAATATAACGTAATATTTGCAGTCTATCATTGAAAATACCTTATAATATAACTTAATATGCAGTGTATCAATGAAAATACCTTATAATATAACGTAATATGCACTGTATCATTGAAAATACCTTATAATATAACGTAATATGCAGTCT
>CAKAJI010000348.1:0-37022 GCA_916610255.1 Lasioglossum lativentre
ATACCTTATAATGTAACGTAATAAGCAGTGTATCATTGAAAATATCTTGTAATGTAACGTAATATGCAGAGTATCATTGAAAATGCCTTATAATATAACGTAATATGCAGTGTAACATTGAAAATGCTTTATAATATATAGTAATATGCAGTGTATCATTGAAAATACCTTATAATGTAACGAATATGCAGTGTATCATTGAAAATACATTATAATGTAATGTAATATGCAGTCTATCATTGAAAACATCTTATAATATAACGTAATATGCAGTGAATCATTGAAAATAGCTTATAATATAACGTGATATACAGTCTATCATTGAAAATATCTTATAATATATAGTAATATGCAGTGTATCATTGAAAATACATTATAATGTAATGTAATATGCAGTGTATCATTGAAAATATCTTATAATATAATGTAATATGCAGTGTATCATTGAAAATATCTTCTAATGTAACACAATATGCAGAGTATCATTCAAAATACCTTATAATATAACGTAATATGCAGAGTATCATTGAAAATACCTTATAATATAACGTAATATGCAGTGTATCATTGAAAATACCTTATAATATAACGTAATATGCAGAGTATCATTCAAAATACCTTATAATATAACGTAATATGCAGTGTACAATTGAAAATACCTCATAATATAACGTAATATGCACTGTATCATAGAAAATACCTTATAATATAATGTAATATGCAGTCTATCATTGATAATACCTCATAATATAACGTAATATGCAGAGTATCATTGAAAATACCTTATAACATATCGTGATATGCAGTTTATCATTGAAAATACCTTATAATGTAACGTAATAAGCAGTGTATCATTGAAAATATCTTGTAATGTAACGTAATATGCAGAGTATCATTGAAAATGCCTTATAATATAACGTAATATGCAGTGTAACATTGAAAATGCTTTATAATATATAGTAATATGCAGTGTATCATTGAAAATACCTTATAATGTAACGAATATGCAGTGTATCATTGAAAATACATTATAATGTAATGTAATATGCAGTCTATCATTGAAAACATCTTATAATATAACGTAATATGCAGTGAATCATTGAAAATAGCTTATAATATAACGTGATATACAGTCTATCATTGAAAATATCTTATAATATATAGTAATATGCAGTGTATCATTGAAAATACATTATAATGTAATGTAATATGCAGTGTATCATTGAAAATATCTTATAATATAATGTAATATGCAGTGTATCATTGAAAATATCTTCTAATGTAACACAATATGCAGAGTATCATTCAAAATACCTTATAATATAACGTAATATGCAGAGTATCATTGAAAATACCTTATAATATAACGTGATATGCAGAATATCATTGAAAATACCTTATAATATAACGTAATATGCAGAGTATCATTGAAAATACCTTATAATGTAACGTAATATGCAGCGTATCATTGAAAATACCTTATAATATAATGTAATATTTGCAGTGTATCATTGAAAATACCTTATAATATAACGTAATATGCAGTGTATCATTGAAAATACATTATAATGTAATGTAATATGCAGTCTATCATTGAAAATGCCTTATAATATAACGTAATATGCAGTATATCATTGAAAATACCTTATAATATAACGTAATATGCAGTGTATCATTTAAAATACCTTATAATATAACGTAATATACAGAGTATCATTCAAAATACCTTATAATATAACGTAATATGCAGTGTACAATTGAAAATACCTCATAATATAACGTAATATTCACTGTATCATAGAAAATACCTTATAATATAATGTAATATGCAGTCTATCATTGATAGTACCTCATAATATAACGTAATATGCAGAGTATCATTGAAAATACCTTATAATATATCGTGATATGCAGTATATCATTGAAAATACCTTATAATGTAACGTAATAAGCAGTGTATCATTGAAAATATCTTGTAATGTAACGTAATATGCAGAGTATCATTGAAAATGCCTTATAATATAACGTAATATGCAGTGTAACATTGAAAATGCCTTATAATATATAGTAATATGCAGTGTATCATTGAAAATACCTTATAATGTAACGAATATGCAGTGTATCATTGAAAATACATTATAATGTAATGTAATATGCAGTTTATCATTGAAAATATCTTATAATATATAGTAATATGCAGTGTATCATTGGAAATACATTATAATGTAATGTAATATGCAGTGTATCATTGAAAATATCTTATAATATAATGTAATATGCAGTGTATCATTGAAAATATCTTCTAATGTAACACAATATGCAGAGTATCATTCAAAATACCTTATAATATAACGTAATATGCAGAGTATCATTGAAAATACCTTATAATATAACGTGATATGCAGTGTATCATTGAAAATACCTTATAATATTACGTAATATGCAGTGTATCATTGAAAATACCTTATAATGTAACGTAATATGCAGTGTATCATTGAAAATACATTATAATGTAATGTAATATGCAGTCTATCATTGAAAATATCTTATAATATAACGTAATATGCAGTGAATCATTGAAAATAGCTTATAATATAACGTGATATGCAGTCTATCATTGAAAATATCTTATAATATATAGTAATATGCAGTGTATCATTGAAAATACATTATAATGTAATGTAATATGCAGTCTATCATTGAAAATGCCTTATAATATAACGTAATATGCAGTATATCATTGAAAATACCTTATAATATAACGTACTATGCAGTGTATCATTGAAAATACCTTATAATATAACGTAATATACAGAGTATCATTCAAAATACCTTATAATATAACGTAATATGCAGTGTACAATTGAAAATACCTCATAATATAACGTAATATGCACTGTATCATAGAAAATACCTTATAATATAATGTAATATGCAGTCTATCATTGATAATACCTCATAATATAACGTAATATGCAGAGTATCATTGAAAATACCTTATAACATATCGTGATATGCAGTTTATCATTGAAAATACCTTATAATATAACGTAATATGCAGAGTATCATTGAAAATACCTTATAATATAACGTGATATGCAGAATATCATTGAAAATACCTTATAATATAACGTAATATGCAGAGTATCATTGAAAATACCTTATAATGTAACGTAATATGCAGCGTATCATTGAAAATACCTTATAATATAATGTAATATTTGCAGTGTATCATTGAAAATACCTTATAATATAACGTAATATGCAGTGTATCATTGAAAATACCTTATAATATAACGTAATATGCAGTGTATCATTGAAAATACCTTATAATGTAACGTAATATGCAGTGTATCATTGAAAATACATTATAATGTAATGTAATATGCAGTCTATCATTGAAAATATCTTATAATATAACGTAATATGCAGTGAATCATTGAAAATAGCTTATAATATAACGTGATATGCAGTCTATCATTGAAAATATCTTATAATATATAGTAATATGCAGTGTATCATTGAAAATACATTATAATGTAATGTAATATGCAGTCTATCATTGAAAATGCCTTATAATATAACGTAATATGCAGTATATCATTGAAAATACCTTATAATATAACGTAATATGCAGTGTATCATTGAAAATACCTTATAATATAACGTAATATACAGAGTATCATTCAAAATACCTTATAATATAACGTAATATGCAGTGTACAATTGAAAATACCTCATAATATAACGTAATATGCACTGTATCATAGAAAATACCTTATAATATAATGTAATATGCAGTCTATCATTGATAGTACCTCATAATATAACGTAATATGCAGAGTATCATTGAAAATACCTTATAATATATCGTGATATGCAGTATATCATTGAAAATACCTTATAATGTAACGTAATAAGCAGTGTATCATTGAAAATATCTTGTAATGTAACGTAATATGCAGAGTATCATTGAAAATGCCTTATAATATAACGTAATATGCAGTGTAACATTGAAAATGCCTTATAATATATAGTAATATGCAGTGTATCATTGAAAATACCTTATAATGTAACGAATATGCAGTGTATCATTGAAAATACATTATAATGTAATGTAATATGCAGTTTATCATTGAAAATATCTTATAATATAACGTAATATGCAGTGAATCATTGAAAATATCTTATAATATAATGTAATATGCAGTGTATCATTGAAAATATCTTCTAATGTAACACAATATGCAGAGTATCATTCAAAATACCTTATAATATAACGTAATATGCAGAGTATCATTGAAAATACCTTATAATATAACGTAATATGCAGTGTACAATTGAAAATACCTCATAATATAACGTAATATGCACTGTATCATAGAAAATACCTTATAATATAATGTAATATGCAGTCTATCATTGATAGTACCTCATAATATAACGTAATATGCAGAGTATCATTCAAAATACCTTATAATATAACGTAATACGCAGTGTACAATTGAAAATACCTCATAATATAACGTAATATGCACTGTATCATAGAAAATACCTTATAATATAATGTAATATGCAGTCTATCATTGATAGTACCTCATAATATAACGTAATATGCAGAGTATCATTGAAAATACCTTATAATATATCGTGATATGCAGTATATCATTGAAAATACCTTATAATGTAACGTAATAAGCAGTGTATCATTGAAAATATCTTGTAATGTAACGTAATATGCACTGTATCATAGAAAATACCTTATAATATAATGTAATATGCAGTCTATCATTGATAGTACCTCATAATATAACGTAATATGCAGAGTATCATTGAAAATACCTTATAATATATCGTGATATGCAGTTTATCATTGAAAATATCTTATAATATATAGTAATATGCAGTGTATCATTGGAAATACATTATAATGTAATGTAATATGCAGTGTATCATTGAAAATATCTTATAATATAATGTAATATGCAGTGTATCATTGAAAATATCTTCTAATGTAACACAATATGCAGAGTATCATTCAAAATACCTTATAATACAACGTAATATGCAGAGTATCATTGAAAATACCTTATAATATAACGTGATATACAGAATATCATTGAAAATACCTTATAATATAACGTAATATGCAGAGTATCATTGAAAATACCTTATAATGTAACGTAATATGCAGTGTATCATTGAAAATACCTTATAATATAATGTAATATTTGCAGTCTATCATTGAAAATACCTTATAATATAACGTAATATGCAGAGTATCATTCAAAATACCTTATAATATAACGTAATATGCAGAGTATCATTGAAAATGCCGTATAATATAACGTGATATGCAGAATATCATTGAAAATACCTTATAATATAACGTAATATGCAGAGTATCATTGAAAATACCTTATAATGTAACGTAATATGCAGTGTATCATTGAAAATACCTTATAATATAATGTAATATTTGCAGTCTATCATTGAAAATACCTTATAATATAACGTAATATGCAGAGTATCATTCAAAATACCTTATAATATAACGTAATATGCAGAGTATCATTGAAAATACCTTATAATATAACGTGATATGCAGAATATCATTGAAAATACCTTGTAATATAACGTAATATGCAGAGTATCATTGAAAATACCTTATAATGTAACGTAATATGCAGTGTATCATTGAAAATACCTTATAATATAATGTAATATTTGCAGTCTATCATTGAAAATACCTTATAATATAACGTAATATGCAGTGTATCACTGAAAATACCTTATAATGTAACGTAATATGCAGTGTATCATTGAAAATACCTTATAATATAATGTAATATGCAGTCTATCATTGATAGTACCTCATAATATAACGTAATATGCAGAATATCATTGAAAATACCTTATAATATAACGTGATATGGAGTATATCATTGAAAATACCTTATAATGTAACGTAATATGCAGTGTATCATTGAAAATACATTATAATGTAATGTAATATGCAGTCTATCATTGAAAATATCTTATAATATAACGTAATATGCAGTGTACAATTGAAAATACCTCATAATATAACGTAATATGCACTGTATCATAGAAAATACCTTATAATATAATGTAATATGCAGTCTATCATTGATAGTACCTCATAATATAACGTAATATGCAGAGTATCATTGAAAATACCTTATAATATAACGTAATATGCAGAGTATCATTGAAAATACCTTATAATATAACGTGATATGCAGAATATCATTGAAAATACCTTATAATATAACGTAATATGCAGAGTATCATTGAAAATACCTTATAATGTAACGTAATATGCAGCGTATCATTGAAAATACCTTATAATATAATGTAATATTTGCAGTGTATCATTGAAAATACCTTATAATATAACGTAATATGCAGTGTATCATTGAAAATACCTTATAATATAACGTAATATGCAGTGTATCATTGAAAATACCTTATAATGTAACGTAATATGCAGTGTATCATTGAAAATACATTATAATGTAATGTAATATGCAGTCTATCATTGAAAATATCTTATAATATAACGTAATATGCAGTGAATCATTGAAAATAGCTTATAATATAACGTGATATGCAGTCTATCATTGAAAATATCTTATAATATAACGTAATATGCAGTGAATCATTGAAAATAGCTTATAATATAACGTGATATGCAGTCTATCATTGAAAATATCTTATAATATATAGTAATATGCAGTGTATCATTGGAAATACATTATAATGTAATGTAATATGCAGTGTATCATTGAAAATATCTTATAATATAATGTAACATGCAGTGTATCATTGAAAATATCTTCTAATGTAACACAATATGCAGAGTATCATTCAAAATACCTTATAATACAACGTAATATGCAGAGTATCATTGAAAATACCTTATAATATAACGTGATATGCAGAATATCATTGAAAATACCTTATAATATAACGTAATATGCAGAGTATCATTGAAAATACCTTATAATGTAACGTAATATGCAGTGTATCATTGAAAATACCTTATAATATAATGTAATATTTGCAGTCTATCATTGAAAATACCTTATAATATAACGTAATATGCAGAGTATCATTCAAAATACCTTATAATATAACGTAATATGCAGAGTATCATTGAAAATGCCTTATAATATAACGTGATATGCAGAATATCATTGAAAATACCTTATAATATAACGTAATATGCAGAGTATCATTGAAAATACCTTATAATGTAACGTAATATGCAGTGTATCATTGAAAATACCTTATAATATAATGTAATATTTGCAGTCTATCATTGAAAATACCTTATAATATAACGTAATATGCAGAGTATCATTCAAAATACCTTATAATATAACGTAATATGCAGAGTATCATTGAAAATGCCTTATAATATAACGTGATATGCAGAATATCATTGAAAATACCTTATAATATAACGTAATATGCAGAGTATCATTGAAAATACCTTATAATGTAACGTAATATGCAGTGAATCATTGAAAATAGCTTATAATATAACGTGATATGCAGTCTATCATTGAAAATATCTTATAATATAACGTAATATGCAGTGAATCATTGAAAATAGCTTATAATATAACGTGATATGCAGTCTATCATTGAAAATATGTTATAATATATAGTAATATGCAGTGTATCATTGGAAATACATTATAATGTAATGTAATATGCAGTGTATCATTGAAAATATCTTATAATATAATGTAACATGCAGTGTATCATTGAAAATATCTTCTAATGTAACACAATATGCAGAGTATCATTCAAAATACCTTATAATACAACGTAATATGCAGAGTATCATTGAAAATACCTTATAATATAACGTGATATGCAGAATATCATTGAAAATACCTTATAATATAACGTAATATGCAGAGTATCATTGAAAATACCTTATAATGTAACGTAATATGCAGTGTATCATTGAAAATACCTTATAATATAATGTAATATTTGCAGTCTATCATTGAAAATACCTTATAATATAACGTAATATGCAGAGTATCATTCAAAATACCTTATAATATAACGTAATATGCAGAGTATCATTGAAAATACCTTATAATATAACGTGATATGCAGAATATCATTGAAAATACCTTATAATATAACGTAATATGCAGAGTATCATTGAAAATACCTTATAATGTAACGTAATATGCAGTGTATCATTGAAAATACCTTATAATATAATGTAATATTTGCAGTCTATCATTGAAAATACCTTATAATATAACGTAATATGCAGAGTATCATTCAAAATACCTTATAATATAACGTAATATGCAGAGTATCATTGAAAATGCCTTATAATATAACGTGATATGCAGAATATCATTGAAAATACCTTATAATATAACGTAATATGCAGAGTATCATTGAAAATACCTTATAATGTAACGTAATATGCAGTGTATCATTGAAAATACCTTATAATATAATGTAATATTTGCAGTCTATCATTGAAAATACCTTATAATATAACGTAATATGCAGAGTATCATTCAAAATACCTTATAATATAACGTAATATGCAGAGTATCATTGAAAATACCTTATAATATAACGTGATATGCAGAATATCATTGAAAATACCTTGTAATATAACGTAATATGCAGAGTATCATTGAAAATACCTTATAATGTAACGTAATATGCAGTGTATCATTGAAAATACCTTATAATATAATGTAATATTTGCAGTCTATCATTGAAAATACCTTATAATATAACGTAATATGCAGTGTATCACTGAAAATACCTTATAATGTAACGTAATATGCAGTGTATCATTGAAAATACCTTATAATATAATGTAATATGCAGTCTATCATTGATAATACCTCATAATATAACGTAATATGCAGAATATCATTGAAAATACCTTATAATATAACGTGATATGGAGTATATCATTGAAAATACCTTATAATGTAACGTAATATGCAGTGTATCATTGAAAATACATTATAATGTAATGTAATATGCAGTCTATCATTGAAAATATCTTATAATATAACGTAATATGCAGTGAATCATTGAAAATAGCTTATAATATAACGTAATATGCAGTATATCATTGAAAATACCTTATAATATAACGTAATATGCAGTGTATCATTGAAAATACCTTATAATATAACGTAATATGCAGAGTATCATTCAAAATACCTTATAATATAACGTAATATGCAGTGTACAATTGAAAATACCTCATAATATAACGTAATATGCACTGTATCATAGAAAATACCTTATAATATAATGTAATATGCAGTCTATCATTGATAGTACCTCATAATATAACGTAATATGCAGAGTATCATTGAAAATACGTTATAATATAACGTAATATGCAGAGTATCATTGAAAATACCTTATAATATAACGTGATATGCAGAATATCATTGAAAATACCTTATAATATAACGTAATATGCAGAGTATCATTGAAAATACCTTATAATGTAACGTAATATGCAGCGTATCATTGAAAATACCTTATAATATAATGTAATATTTGCAGTGTATCATTGAAAATACCTTATAATATAACGTAATATGCAGTGTATCATTGAAAATACCTTATAATATAACGTAATATGCAGTGTATCATTGAAAATACCTTATAATGTAACGTAATATGCAGTGTATCATTGAAAATACATTATAATGTAATGTAATATGCAGTCTGTCATTGAAAATATCTTATAATATAACGTAATATGCAGTGAATCATTGAAAATAGCTTATAATATAACGTGATATGCAGTCTATCATTGAAAATATCTTATAATATAACGTAATATGCAGTGAATCATTGAAAATAGCTTATAATATAACGTGATATGCAGTCTATCATTGAAAATATGTTATAATATATAGTAATATGCAGTGTATCATTGGAAATACATTATAATGTAATGTAATATGCAGTGTATCATTGAAAATATCTTATAATATAATGTAATATGCAGTGTATCATTGAAAATATCTTCTAATGTAACACAATATGCAGAGTATCATTCAAAATACCTTATAATACAACGTAATATGCAGAGTATCATTGAAAATACCTTATAATATAACGTGATATGCAGAATATCATTGAAAATACCTTATAATATAACGTAATATGCAGAGTATCATTGAAAATACCTTATAATGTAACGTAATATGCAGTGTATCATTGAAAATACCTTATAATATAACGTAATATGCAGAGTATCATTCAAAATACCTTATAATATAACGTAATATGCAGTGTACAATTGAAAATACCTCATAATATAACGTAATATGCACTGTATCATAGAAAATACCTTATAATATAATGTAATATGCAGTCTATCATTGATAGTACCTCATAATATAACGTAATATGCAGAGTATCATTGAAAATACCTTATAATATAACGTAATATGCAGAGTATCATTGAAAATACCTTATAATATAACGTGATATGCAGAATATCATTGAAAATACCTTATAATATAACGTAATATGCAGAGTATCATTGAAAATACCTTATAATGTAACGTAATATGCAGCGTATCATTGAAAATACCTTATAATATAATGTAATATTTGCAGTGTATCATTGAAAATACATTATAATATAACGTAATATGCAGTGTTCTATCATTGAAAATATCTTATAATATAACGTAATATGCAGTGAATCATTGAAAATAGCTTATAATATAACGTGATATGCAGTCTATCATTGAAAATATCTTATAATATAACGTAATATGCAGTGAATCATTGAAAATAGCTTATAATATAACGTGATATGCAGTCTATCATTGAAAATATGTTATAATATATAGTAATATGCAGTGTATCATTGGAAATACATTATAATGTAATGTAATATGCAGTGTATCATTGAAAATATCTTATAATATAATGTAATATGCAGTGTATCATTGAAAATATCTTCTAATGTAACACAATATGCAGAGTATCATTCAAAATACCTTATAATACAACGTAATATGCAGAGTATCATTGAAAATACCTTATAATATAACGTGATATGCAGAATATCATTGAAAATACCTTATAATATAACGTAATATGCAGAGTATCATTGAAAATACCTTATAATGTAACGTAATATGCAGTGTATCATTGAAAATACCTTATAATATAATGTAATATTTGCAGTCTATCATTGAAAATACCTTATAATATAACGTAATATGCAGAGTATCATTCAAAATACCTTATAATATAACGTAATATGCAGAGTATCATTGAAAATGCCTTATAATATAACGTGATATGCAGAATATCATTGAAAATACCTTATAATATAACGTAATATGCAGAGTATCATTGAAAATACCTTATAATGTAACGTAATATGCAGTGTATCATTGAAAATACCTTATAATATAATGTAATATTTGCAGTCTATCATTGAAAATACCTTATAATATAACGTAATATGCAGAGTATCATTCAAAATACCTTATAATATAACGTAATATGCAGAGTATCATTGAAAATACCTTATAATATAACGTGATATGCAGAATATCATTGAAAATACCTTGTAATATAACGTAATATGCAGAGTATCATTGAAAATACCTTATAATGTAACGTAATATGCAGTGTATCATTGAAAATACCTTATAATATAATGTAATATTTGCAGTGTATCATTGAAAATACCTTATAATGTAACGTAATATGCAGTGTATCATTGAAAATACCTTATAATATAATGTAATATGCAGTCTATCATTGATAATACCTCATAATATAACGTAATATGCAGTATATCATTGAAAATACCTTATAATATAACGTGATATGCAGTATATCATTGAAAATACCTTATAATGTAACGTAATATGCAGAGTATCATTGAAAATGCCTTATAATATAACGTAATATGCAGTGTATCATTGAAAATGCCTTATAATATATAGTAATATGCAGTCTATCATTAAAAATACGTGATAATATAACGTAATATGCAGTGTATCATTGAAAATACCTTATAATATAACTTAATATGCAGTCCATCATTGGAAATATCATATAATATATTGTAATATGCAGTCTATCATTGAAAATATCTTATAATATAACGTAATATGCAGTGTATCATTGAAAATACCTTATAATATAATGTAATATGCAGTCAATCATTGAAAATACGTGATAATATAACGTAATATGCAGTGTATCATTGAAAATACCTTATAATGTAACGTAATATGCAGTGTATCATTGAAAATACATTATAATGTAATGTAATATGCAGTCTATCATTGAAAATATCTTATAATATAACGTAATATGCAGTGAATAATTGAAAATAGCTTATAATATAACGTGTTATGCAGTCTATCATTGAAAATATCTTATAATATAATGTAATATGCTGTGTATCATTGACAATACCTTATAATGTAAAGTAATATGCAGTGTATCATTGAAAATACCTTATAATATAACGTGATATGCAGTCTATCATTGAAAATACCTTATAATATAACGTAATATGCAGTGTATCATTGAAAATAGCTTATAATATAACGTGATATGCAGTCTATCATTGAAAATATCTTATAATATATAGTAATATGCAGTGTATCATTGAAAATACCTTATAATATAACGTAATATGCAGTGTATCATTGAAAATACCTTATAATGTACCGTAATATGCAGTGTATCATTGAAAATACATTATAATGTAATATGCAGTCTATCATTGAAAATATCTTATAATATAACGTAATATGCAGTGAATCATTGAAAATAGCTTATAATGTAACGTAATATGCAGTGTATCATTGAAAATACCTTATAATATAATGTAATATGCAGTCTATCATTGATAATACCTCATAATATAACGTAATATGCAGAATATCATTGAAAATACCTTATAATATAACGTGATATGCAGTATATCATTGAAAATACCTTATAATGTAACGTAATATGCAGAGAATCATTGAAAATGCCTTATAATATAACGTAATATGCAGTGTATCATTGAAAATGCCTTATAATATATAGTAATATGCAGTCTATCATTAAAAATACGTGATAATATAACGTAATATGCAGTGTATCATTGAAAATACCTTATAATATAACTTAATATGCAGTCCATCATTGGAAATATCATATAATATATTGTAATATGCAGTCTATCATTGAAAATATCTTATAATATAACGTAATATGCAGTGTATCATTGAAAATACCTTATAATATAATGTAATATGCAGTCAATCATTGAAAATACGTGATAATATAACGTAATATGCAGTGTATCATTGAAAATACCTTATAATGTAACGTAATATGCAGTGTATCATTGAAAATACATTATAATGTAATGTAATATGCAGTCTATCATTGAAAATATCTTATAATATAACGTAATATGCAGTGAATAATTGAAAATAGCTTATAATATAACGTGTTATGCAGTCTATCATTGAAAATATCTAATAATATAATGTAATATGCTGTGTATCATTGACAATACCTTATAATGTAAAGTAATATGCAGTGTATCATTGAAAATACCTTATAATATAACGTGATATGCAGTCTATCATTGGAAATACCTTATAATATAACGTAATATGCAGTGTATCATTGAAAATAGCTTATAATATAACGTGATATGCAGTCTATCATTGAAAATATCTTATAATATATAGTAATATGCAGTGTATCATTGAAAATACCTTATAATATAACGTAATATGCAGTGTATCATTGAAAATACCTTATAATATAACGTAATATGCAGTGTATCATTGAAAATACATTATAATGTAATATGCAGTCTATCATTGAAAATATCTTATAATATAACGTAATATGCAGTGAATCATTGAAAATAGCTTATAATGTAACGTAATATGCAGTGTATCATTGAAAATACCTTATAATATAATGTAATATGCAGTCTATCATTGATAATACCTCATAATATAACGTAATATGCAGAATATCATTGAAAATACCTTATAATATAACGTGATATGCAGTATATCATTGAAAATACCTTATAATGTAACGTAATATGCAGAGAATCATTGAAAATGCCTTATAATATAACGTAATATGCAGTGTATCATTGAAAATACCTTATAATATATAGTAATATGCAGTCTATCATTAAAAATACGTGATAATATAACGTAATATGCAGTGTATCATTGAAAATACCTTATAATATAACTTAATATGCAGTCTATCATTGAAAATACCTTATAATATATTGTAATATGCAGTCTATCATTGAAAATATCTTATAATATAACGTAATATGCAGTGTATCATTGAAAATACCTTATAATATAATGTAATATGCAGTCAATCATTGAAAATACGTGATAATATAACGTAATATGCAGTGTATCATTGAAAATACCTTATAATGTAACGTAATATGCAGTGTATCATTGAAAATACCTTATAATAAAATGTAATATTTGCAGTCTATCATTGAAAATACCTTATAATATAACGTAATATGCAGAGTATCATTCAAAATACCTTATAATATAACGTAATATGCAGAGTATCATTGAAAATGCCTTATAATATAACGTGATATGCAGAATATCATTGAAAATACCTTATAATATAACGTAATATGCAGAGTATCATTGAAAATACCTTATAATGTAACGTAATATGCAGGGTATCATTGATAGTACCTCATAATATAACGTAATATGCAGAGTATCATTGAAAATACCTTATAATATAACGTAATATGCAGAGTATCATTGAAAATACCTTATAATATAACGTGATATGCAGAATATCATTGAAAATACGTGATAATATAACGTAATATGCAGTGTATCATTGAAAATACCTTATAATGTAACGTAATATGCAGTGTATCATTGAAAATACATTATAATGTAATGTAATATGCAGTCTATCATTGAAAATATCTTATAATATAACGTAATATGCAGTGAATAATTGAAAATAGCTTATAATATAACGTGTTATGCAGTCTATCATTGAAAATATCTAATAATATAATGTAATATGCTGTGTATCATTGACAATACCTTATAATGTAAAGTAATATGCAGTGTATCATTGAAAATACCTTATAATATAACGTGATATGCAGTCTATCATTGAAAATACCTTATAATATAACGTAATATGCAGTGTATCATTGAAAATAGCTTATAATATAACGTGATATGCAGTCTATCATTGAAAATATCTTATAATATATAGTAATATGCAGTGTATCATTGAAAATACCTTATAATATAACGTAATATGCAGTGTATCATTGAAAATACCTTATAATGTAACGTAATATGCAGTGTATCATTGAAAATACATTATAATGTAATATGCAGTCTATCATTGAAAATATCTTATAATATAACGTAATATGCAGTGAATCATTGAAAATAGCTTATAATATAACGTAATATGCAGTGTATCATTGAAAATACCTTATAATATAATGTAATATGCAGTCTATCATTGATAATACCTCATAATATAACGTAATATGCAGAATATCATTGAAAATACCTTATAATATAACGTGATATGCAGTATATCATTGAAAATACCTTATAATGTAACGTAATATGCAGAGAATCATTGAAAATGCCTTATAATATAACGTAATATGCAGTGTATCATTGAAAATGCCTTATAATATATAGTAATATGCAGTCTATCATTAAAAATACGTGATAATATAACGTAATATGCAGTGTATCATTGAAAATACCTTATAATATAACTTAATATGCAGTCCATCATTGGAAATATCATATAATATATTGTAATATGCAGTCTATCATTGAAAATATCTTATAATATAACGTAATATGCAGTGTATCATTGAAAATACCTTATAATATAATGTAATATGCAGTCAATCATTGAAAATACGTGATAATATAACGTAATATGCAGTGTATCATTGAAAATACCTTATAATGTAACGTAATATGCAGTGTATCATTGAAAATACCTTATAATATAATGTAATATTTGCAGTCTATCATTGAAAATACCTTATAATATAACGTAATATGCAGAGTATCATTCAAAATACCTTATAATATAACGTAATATGCAGAGTATCATTGAAAATGCCTTATAATATAACGTGATATGCAGAATATCATTGAAAATACCTTATAATATAACGTAATATGCAGAGTATCATTGAAAATACCTTATAATGTAACGTAATATGCAGTGTATCATTGATAGTACCTCATAATATAACGTAATATGCAGAGTATCATTGAAAATACCTTATAATATAACGTAATATGCAGAGTATCATTGAAAATACCTTATAATATAACGTGATATGCAGAATATCATTGAAAATACCTTATAATATAACGTAATATGCAGAGTATCATTGAAAATACCTTATAATGTAACGTAATATGCAGCGTATCATTGAAAATACCTTATAATATAATGTAATATTTGCAGTGTATCATTGAAAATACCTTATAATATAACGTAATATGCAGTGTATCATTGAAAATACCTTATAATATAACGTAATATGCAGTGTATCATTGAAAATACCTTATAATATAACGTAATATGCAGTGTATCATTGAAAATAGCTTATAATATAACGTGATATGCAGTCTATCATTGAAAATATCTTATAATATAACGTAATATGCAGTGTATCATTGAAAATACCTTATAATGTAACGTAATATGCAGTGTATCATTGAAAATACATTATAATGTAATATGCAGTCTATCATTGAAAATATCTTATAATATAACGTAATATGCAGTGAATCATTGAAAATAGCTTATAATATAACGTGATATGCAGTCTATCATTGAAAATATCTTATAATATATAGTAATATGCAGTGTATCATTGAAAATACATTATAATGTAACGTAATATGCAGTGTATCATTGAAAATACCTTATAATATAATGTAATATTTGCAGTCTATCATTGAAAATACCTTATAATATAACGTAATATGCAGAGTATCATTCAAAATACCTTATAATATAACGTAATATGCAGAGTATCATTGAAAATGCCTTATAATATAACGTGATATGCAGAATATCATTGAAAATACCTTATAATATAACGTAATATGCAGAGTATCATTGAAAATACCTTATAATGTAACGTAATATGCAGTGTATCATTGATAGTACCTCATAATATAACGTAATATGCAGAGTATCATTGAAAATACCTTATAATATAACGTAATATGCAGAGTATCATTGAAAATACCTTATAATATAACGTGATATGCAGAATATCATTGAAAATACCTTATAATATAACGTAATATGCAGAGTATCATTGAAAATACCTTATAATGTAACGTAATATGCAGCGTATCATTGAAAATACCTTATAATATAATGTAATATTTGCAGTGTATCATTGAAAATACCTTATAATATAACGTAATATGCAGTGTATCATTGAAAATACCTTATAATATAACGTAATATGCAGTGTATCATTGAAAATACCTTATAATATAACGTAATATGCAGTGTATCATTGAAAATAGCTTATAATATAACGTGATATGCAGTCTATCATTGAAAATATCTTATAATATAACGTAATATGCAGTGTATCATTGAAAATGCCTTATAATATATAGTAATATGCAGTCTATCATTAAAAATACGTGATAATATAACGTAATATGCAGTGTATCATTGAAAATACCTTATAATATAATGTAATATTTGCAGTGTATCACTGAAAATACCTTATAATGTAACGTAATATGCAGTGTATCATTGAAAATACCTTATAATATAATGTAATATGCAGTCTATCATTGATAATACCTCATAATATAACGTAATATGCAGAATATCATTGAAAATACCTTATAATATAACGTGATATGCAGTATATCATTGAAAATACCTTATAATGTAACGTAATATGCAGAGAATCATTGAAAATGCCTTATAATATAACGTAATATGCAGTGTATCATTGAAAATGCCTTATAATATATAGTAATATGCAGTCTATCATTAAAAATACGTGATAATATAACGTAATATGCAGTGTATCATTGAAAATACCTTATAATATAACTTAATATGCAGTCCATCATTGGAAATATCATATAATATATTGTAATATGCAGTCTATCATTGAAAATATCTTATAATATAACGTAATATGCAGTGTATCATTGAAAATACCTTATAATATAATGTAATATGCAGTCAATCATTGAAAATACGTGATAATATAACGTAATATGCAGTGTATCATTGAAAATACCTTATAATGTAACGTAATATGCAGTGTATCATTGAAAATACATTATAATGTAATGTAATATGCAGTCTATCATTGAAAATATCTTATAATATAACGTAATATGCAGTGAATAATTGAAAATAGCTTATAATATAACGTGTTATGCAGTCTATCATTGAAAATATCTTATAATATAATGTAATATGCTGTGTATCATTGACAATACCTTATAATATAACGTGATATGCAGTCTATCATTGGAAATACCTTATAATATAACGTAATATGCAGTGTATCATTGAAAATAGCTTATAATATAACGTGATATGCAGTCTATCATTGAAAATATCTTATAATATATAGTAATATGCAGTGTATCATTGAAAATACCTTATAATATAACGTAATATGCAGTGTATCATTGAAAATACCTTATAATGTAACGTAATATGCAGTGTATCATTGAAAATACATTATAATGTAATATGCAGTCTATCATTGAAAATATCTTATAATATAACGTAATATGCAGTGAATCATTGAAAATAGCTTATAATATAACGTGATATGCAGTCTATCATTGAAAATATCTTATAATATATAGTAATATGCAGTGTATCATTGAAAATACATTATAATGTAATGTAATATGCAGTGTATCATTGAAAATACCTTATAATATAACGTAATATGCAGTCTATCATTGAAAATACCTTATAATATAACGTAATATGCAGTGAATCATTGAAAATACCTTATAATATAACATAAAATGCAGTGTATCATTGAAAATACCTTATAATATAACGTAACATGCAGTGAATCATTGAAAATTCCTTATAATATAACGTAATATGCAGTGTATCGTTCAAAATACCTTATAATATAAGGTAATATGCAATGAATCATTGAAAATACCTTATAATACAACGTAATATGCAGTGTAACATTGAAAATACCTTATAATATAACGTAATATGCAGTGTATCATTGAAAATACCTTATAATATACTGTAATATGCAGTGAATCATTGAAAATGCCTTATAATATAACGTAATATGCAGTATATCATTGAAAATACCTTATAATATAACGTAATATGCAGTGTATCAATGAAAATACCTTATAATATAACGTAATATGCAGAGTATCATTCAAAATACCTTATAATATAACGTAATATGCAGTGTACAATTGAAAATACCTCATAATATAACGTAATATGCACTGTATCATAGAAAATACCTTATAATATAATGTAATATGCAGTCTATCATTGATAGTACCTCATAATATAACGTAATATGCAGAGTATCATTGAAAATACCTTATAATATATCGTGATATGCAGTATATCATTGAAAATACCTTATAATGTAACGTAATAAGCAGTGTATCATTGAAAATATCTTGTAATGTAACGTAATATGCAGAGTATCATTGAAAATGCCTTATAATATAACGTAATATGCAGTGTAACATTGAAAATGCCTTATAATATATAGTAATATGCAGTGTATCATTGAAAATACCTTATAATGTAACGAATATGCAGTGTATCATTGAAAATACATTATAATGTAATGTAATATGCAGTTTATCATTGAAAATATCTTATAATATAACGTAATATGCAGTGAATCATTGAAAATAGCTTATAATATAACGTGATATGCAGTCTATCATTGAAAATATCTTATAATATATAGTAATATGCAGTGTATCATTGGAAATACATTATAATGTAATGTAATATGCAGTGTATCATTGAAAATATCTTATAATATAATGTAATATGCAGTGTATCATTGAAAATATCTTCTAATGTAACACAATATGCAGAGTATCATTCAAAATACCTTATAATATAACGTAATATGCAGAGTATCATTGAAAATACCTTATAATATAACGTGATATGCAGAATATCATTGAAAATACCTTATAATATAACGTAATATGCAGAGTATCATTGAAAATACCTTATAATGTAACGTAATATGCAGCGTATCATTGAAAATACCTTATAATATAATGTAATATTTGCAGTGTATCATTGAAAATACCTTATAATGTAACGTAATATGCAGTGTATCATTCAAAATACCTTATAATATAACGTAATATGCAGTGTATCATTGAAAATACCTTATAATGTAACGTAATATGCAGTGTATCATTGAAAATACATTATAATGTAATGTAATATGCAGTCTATCATTGAAAATATCTTATAATATAACGTAATATGCAGTGAATCATTGAAAATAACTTATAATATAACGTGATATGCAGTCTATCATTGAAAATATCTTATAATATAACGTAATATGCAGTGAATCATTGAAAATAGCTTATAATATTACGTGATATGCAGTCTATCATTGAAAATATGTTATAATATATAGTAATATGCAGTGTATCATTGGAAATACATTATAATGTAATGTAATATGCAGTGTATCATTGAAAATATCTTATAATATAATGTAATATGCAGTGTATCATTGAAAATATCTTCTAATGTAACACAATATGCAGAGTATCATTCAAAATACCTTATAATACAACGTAATATGCAGAGTATCATTGAAAATACCTTATAATATAACGTGATATGCAGAATATCATTGAAAATACCTTATAATATAACGTAATATGCAGAGTATCATTGAAAATACCTTATAATGTAACGTAATATGCAGTGTATCATTGAAAATACCTTATAATATAATGTAATATTTGCAGTCTATCATTGAAAATACCTTATAATATAACGTAATATGCAGAGTATCATTCAAAATACCTTATAATATAACGTAATATGCAGAGTATCATTGAAAATGCCTTATAATATAACGTGATATGCAGAATATCATTGAAAATACCTTATAATATAACGTAATATGCAGAGTATCATTGAAAATACCTTATAATGTAACGTAATATGCAGTGTATCATTGAAAATACCTTATAATATAATGTAATATTTGCAGTCTATCATTGAAAATACCTTATAATATAACGTAATATGCAGAGTATCATTCAAAATACCTTATAATATAACGTAATATGCAGAGTATCATTGAAAATACCTTATAATATAACGTGATATGCAGAATATCATTGAAAATACCTTGTAATATAACGTAATATGCAGAGTATCATTGAAAATACCTTATAATGTAACGTAATATGCAGTGTATCATTGAAAATACCTTATAATATAATGTAATATTTGCAGTGTATCATTGAAAATACCTTATAATGTAACGTAATATGCAGTGTATCATTGAAAATACCTTATAATATAATGTAATATGCAGTCTATCATTGATAATACCTCATAATATAACGTAATATGCAGAATATCATTGAAAATACCTTATAATATAACGTAATATGCAGTGTATCATTGAAAATACCTTATAATGTAACGTAATATGCAGAGAATCATTGAAAATGCCTTATAATATAACGTAATATGCAGTGTATCATTGAAAATGCCTTATAATATATAGTAATATGCAGTCTATCATTAAAAATACGTGATAATATAACGTAATATGCAGTGTATCATTGAAAATACCTTATAATATAACTTAATATGCAGTCCATCATTGGAAATATCATATAATATATTGTAATATGCAGTCTATCATTGAAAATATCTTATAATATAACGTAATATGCAGTGTATCATTGAAAATACCTTATAATATAATGTAATATGCAGTTAATCATTGAAAATACGTGATAATATAACGTAATATGCAGTGTATCATTGAAAATACCTTATAATGTAACGTAATATGCAGTGTATCATTGAAAATACATTATAATGTAATGTAATATGCAGTCTATCATTGAAAATATCTTATAATATAACGTAATATGCAGTGAATAATTGAAAATAGCTTATAATATAACGTGTTATGCAGTCTATCATTGAAAATATCTTATAATATAATGTAATATGCTGTGTATCATTGAAAATATCTTATAATATAACGTAATATGCAGTGAATCATTGAAAATAGCTTATAATATTACGTGATATGCAGTCTATCATTGAAAATATGTTATAATATATAGTAATATGCAGTGTATCATTGGAAATACATTATAATGTAATGTAATATGCAGTGTATCATTGAAAATATCTTATAATATAATGTAATATGCAGTGTATCATTGAAAATATCTTCTAATGTAACACAATATGCAGAGTATCATTCAAAATACCTTATAATACAACGTAATATGCAGAGTATCATTGAAAATACCTTATAATATAACGTGATATGCAGAATATCATTGAAAATACCTTATAATATAACGTAATATGCAGAGTATCATTGAAAATACCTTATAATGTAACGTAATATGCAGTGTATCATTGAAAATACCTTATAATATAATGTAATATTTGCAGTCTATCATTGAAAATACCTTATAATATAACGTAATATGCAGAGTATCATTCAAAATACCTTATAATATAACGTAATATGCAGAGTATCATTGAAAATGCCTTATAATATAACGTGATATGCAGAATATCATTGAAAATACCTTATAATATAACGTAATATGCAGAGTATCATTGAAAATACCTTATAATGTAACGTAATATGCAGTGTATCATTGAAAATACCTTATAATATAATGTAATATTTGCAGTCTATCATTGAAAATACCTTATAATATAACGTAATATTTGCAGTCTATCATTGAAAATACCTTATAATATAACGTAATATGCAGAGTATCATTGAAAATACCTTATAATATAACGTGATATGCAGAATATCATTGAAAATACCTTGTAATATAACGTAATATGCAGAGTATCATTGAAAATACCTTATAATGTAACGTAATATGCAGTGTATCATTGAAAATACCTTATAATATAATGTAATATTTGCAGTGTATCACTGAAAATACCTTATAATGTAACGTAATATGCAGTGTATCATTGAAAATACCTTATAATATAATGTAATATGCAGTCTATCATTGATAATACCTCATAATATAACGTAATATGCAGAGTATCATTGAAAATACCTTATAATATAACGTGATATGCAGTATATCATTGAAAATACCTTATAATGTAACGTAATATGCAGAGAATCATTGAAAATGCCTTATAATATAACGTAATATGCAGTGTATCATTGAAAATGCCTTATAATATATAGTAATATGCAGTCTATCATTAAAAATACGTGATAATATAACGTAATATGCAGTGTATCATTGAAAATACCTTATAATATAACTTAATATGCAGTCCATCATTGGAAATATCATATAATATATTGTAATATGCAGTCTATCATTGAAAATATCTTATAATATAACGTAATATGCAGTGTATCATTGAAAATACCTTATAATATAATGTAATATGCAGTCAATCATTGAAAATACGTGATAATATAACGTAATATGCAGTGTATCATTGAAAATACCTTATAATGTAACGTAATATGCAGTGTATCATTGAAAATACATTATAATGTAATGTAATATGCAGTCTATCATTGAAAATATCTTATAATATAACGTAATATGCAGTGAATAATTGAAAATAGCTTATAATATAACGTGTTATGCAGTCTATCATTGAAAATATCTTATAATATAATGTAATATGCTGTGTATCATTGACAATACCTTATAATGTAAAGTAATATGCAGTGTATCATTGAAAATACCTTATAATATAACGTGATATGCAGTCTATCATTGGAAATACCTTATAATATAACGTAATATGCAGTGTATCATTGAAAATAGCTTATAATATAACGTGATATGCAGTCTATCATTGAAAATATCTTATAATATATAGTAATATGCAGTGTATCATTGAAAATACCTTATAATATAACGTAATATGCAGAGTATCATTGAAAATACCTTATAATGTAACGTAATATGCAGTGTATCATTGAAAATACCTTATAATATAATGTAATATTTGCAGTCTATCATTGAAAATACCTTATAATATAACGTAATATGCAGAGTATCAATCAAAATACCTTATAATATAACGTAATATGCAGAGTATCATTGAAAATGCCTTATAATATAACGTGATATGCAGAATATCATTGAAAATACCTTATAATATAACGTAATATGCAGAGTATCATTGAAAATACCTTATAATGTAACGTAATATGCAGTGTATCATTGAAAATACCTTATAATATAATGTAATATTTGCAGTCTATCATTGAAAATACCTTATAATATAACGTAATATGCAGAGTATCATTCAAAATACCTTATAATATAACGTAATATGCAGAGTATCATTGAAAATACCTTATAATATAACGTGATATGCAGAATATCATTGAAAATACCTTGTAATATAACGTAATATGCAGAGTATCATTGAAAATACCTTATAATGTAACGTAATATGCAGTGTATCATTGAAAATACATTATAATGTAATGTAATATGCAGTCTATCATTGAAAATATCTTATAATATAACGTAATATGCAGTGAATCATTGAAAATAGCTTATAATATAACGTGATATGCAGTCTATCATTGAAAATATCTTATAATATAACGTAATATGCAGTGAATCATTGAAAATAGCTTATAATATAACGTGATATGCAGTCTATCATTGAAAATATGTTATAATATATAGTAATATGCAGTGTATCATTGGAAATACATTATAATGTAATGTAATATGCAGTGTATCATTGAAAATATCTTATAATATAACGTAATATGCAGTGTATCATTGAAAATGCCTTATAATATATAGTAATATGCAGTCTATCATTAAAAATACGTGATAATATAACGTAATATGCAGTGTATCATTGAAAATACCTTATAATATATAGTAATATGCAGTGTATCATTGAAAATACCTTATAATGTAACGAATATGCAGTGTATCATTGAAAATACATTATAATGTAATGTAATATGCAGTTTATCATTGAAAATATCTTATAATATAACGTAATATGCAGTGAATCATTGAAAATAGCTTATAATATAACGTGATATGCAGTCTATCATTGAAAATATGTTATAATATATAGTAATATGCAGTGTATCATTGGAAATACATTATAATGTAATGTAATATGCAGTGTATCATTGAAAATATCTTATAATATAATGTAATATGCAGTGTATCATTGAAAATATCTTCTAATGTAACACAATATGCAGAGTATCATTCAAAATACCTTATAATACAACGTAATATGCAGAGTATCATTGAAAATACCTTATAATATAACTTAATATGCAGTCCATCATTGGAAATATCATATAATATATTGTAATATGCAGTCTATCATTGAAAATATCTGATAATATAACGTAATATGCAGTGTATCATTGAAAATACCTTATAATATAATGTAATATGCAGTCAATCATTGAAAATACGTGATAATATAACGTAATATGCAGTGTATCATTGAAAATACCTTATAATGTAACGTAATATGCAGTGTATCATTGAAAATACATTATAATGTAATGTAATATGCAGTCTATCATTGAAAATATCTTATAATATAACGTAATATGCAGTGAATAATTGAAAATAGCTTATAATATAACGTGTTATGCAGTCTATCATTGAAAATATCTTATAATATAATGTAATATGCTGTGTATCATTGACAATACCTTATAATGTAAAGTAATATGCAGTGTATCATTGAAAATACCTTATAATATAACGTGATATGCAGTCTATCATTGGAAATACCTTATAATATAACGTAATATGCAGTGTATCATTGAAAATACCTCATAATATAACGTAATATGCACTGTATCATTGAAAATGCCTTATAATATAACGTAATATGCAGTATATCATTGAAAATACCTTATAATATAATTTAATATTTGCAGTCTATCATTGAAAATACCTTATAATATTACCTAATATGCAGAGTATCATTGAAAATACCTTATAATATAACGTAATATGCAGTGTATCATTGAAAATACCTCATAATATAACGTAATATGCACTGTATCATAGAAAATACCTTATAATATAATGTAATATGCAGTCTATCATTGAAAATACCTCATAATATAACGTAATATGCAGAGTATCATTGAAAATACCTTATAATATAACGTGATATGCAGTATATCATTCAAAATACCTTATAATGTAACGTAATAAGCAGTGTATCATTGAAAATATCTTGTAATGTAACGTAATATGCAGAGTATCATTGAAAATGCCTTATAATATAACGTAATATGCAGTGTATCATTGAAAATGCCTTATAATATAACGTAATATGCAGTGTATCATTGAAAATACCTTATAATATAACGTAATATGAAGTGTATCATTGAAAATACCCTATAATATAATGTAATATGCAGTGTATCATTGAAAATACCTTTTAATATAATGTAATATTTGCAGTCTATCATTGAAAATACCTTATAATATTACGTAATATGCAGTCAATCATTGAAAATATCTTATAATATAACGTAATATGCAGTGTATCATTGAAAATACCTTATAATATAATGTAATATGCAGTCAATCATTGAAAATACGTGATAATATAACGTAATATGCAGTGTATCATTGAAAATACCTTATAATATAATGTAATATTTGCAGTGTATCATTGAAAATACCTTATAATGTAACGTAATAAGCAGTGTATCGTTGAAAATATCTTGTAATGTAACGTAATATGCAGAGTATCATTCAAAATACCTTATAATATAACGTAATATGCAGTGTATCATTGAAAATACCTCATAATATAACGTAATATGCACTGTATCATAGAAAATACCTTATAATATAATGTAATATGCAGTCTATCATTGATAATACCTCATAATATAACGTAATATGCAGAGTATCATTGAAAATACCTTATAATATAACGTGATATGCAGTATATCATTGAAAATACCTTATAATGTAACGTAATATGCAGAGAATCATTGAAAATGCCTTACAATATAACGTAATATGCAGTGTATCATTGAAAATGCCTTATAATATATAGTAATATGCAGTCTATCATTAAAAATACGTGATAATATAACGTAATATGCAGTGTATCATTGAAAATACCTTATAATATAACGTAATATGCAGTGTATCATTGAAAATACCTTATAATATAACGTAATATGCAGTGTATCATTGAAAATACCCTATAATATAATGTAATATGCAGTGTATCATTGAAAATACCTTATAATATAATGTAATATTTGCAGTCTATCATTGAAAATACCTTATAATATTACGTAATTTGCAGTCAATCATTGAAAATACCTCATAATATAACGTGATATGCAGTCTATCATTGGAAATACCTTATAATATATCGTTATATGCAGTGTATCATTCAGAATACCTTATAATGTAATGTAATATGCAGTCCATCATTGGAAATACCTCATAATATAACGTAATATGCAGAATATCATTGAAAATACTTTATAATATAACGTGATATGCAGTATATCATTGAAAATACCTTACAATGTAACGTAATAAGCAGTGTATCATTGAAAATATCTTGTAATGTAACGTAATATGCAGAGTATCATTGAAAATGCCTTATAATATAACGTAATATGCAGTGTATCATTGAAAATGCCTTATAATATAACGTAATATGCAGTGTATCATTGAAAATACCTTATAATATAACGTAATATGCAGTGTATCATTGAAAATACCCTATAATATAATGTAATATGCAGTGTATCATTGAAAATACCTTTTAATATAATGTAATATTTGCAGTCTATCATTGAAAATACCTTATAATATTACGTAATATGCAGTCAATCATTGAAAATACGTGATAATATAACGTAATATGCAGTCTATCATTGAAAATGCGTTATAATATAACGTAATATGCAGTATATCATTGAAAATACCTTATAATATAACGTAATATGCAGTGTATCATTGAAAATATCTTATAATATAACGTAATATGCAGTGAATAATTGAAAATTGCTTATAATATAACGTGTTATGCAGTCTATCATTGAAAATATCTTATAATGTAACGTAATATGCTGTGTATCATTGACAATACCTTATAATGTAAAGTAATATGCAGTGTATCATTGAAAATACCTTATAATATAACGGGATATGCAGTATATCATTGAAAATACCTTATAATGTAACGTAATATGCAGAGTATCATTGAAAATGCCTTATAATATAACGTAATATGCAGAGTATCATTCAAAATACCTTATAATATAACGTAATATGCAGTGTATCATCGAAAATACCTTATAATATAACGTAATATGCAGTGTATCATTGAAAATACCCTATAATATAATGTAATATGCAGTGTATCATTGAAAATACCTTATAATATAACGTAATATGCAGTGTATCATTGAAAATACCCTATAATATAACGTAATATGCAGTGTATCATTGAAAATACCTTATAATATAACGTAATATGCAGTATATCATTGACAATACCTTATAATGAAACGTAATAAGCAGTGTATCATTGAAAATATCTTGTAGTGTAACGTAATATGCAGAGTATCATTGAAAATGCCTTATAATATATAGTAATATGCAGTCTATCATTAAAAATACGTGATAATATAACGTAATATGCAGTGAATCATTGAAAATAGCTTATAATATAACGTGATATGCAGTCTATCATTGAAAATATCTTATAATATATAGTAATATGCAGAATATCATTGAAAATACATTATAATGTAATGTAATATGCAGTCTATCATTGAAAATATCTTATAATATAATGTACTATGCAGTGTATCATTGAAAATATCTTCTAATGTAACGCAATATGCAGAGTATCATTCAAAATACCTTATAATATAACGTAATATGCAGAGTATCATTGAAAATACCTTATAATATAACGTGATATGCAGAATATCATTGAAAATACCATATAATGTAACGTAATATGCAGTGAATCATTGAAAATAGCTTATAATATAACGTGATATGCAGTCTATCATTGAAAATATCTTATAATATATAGTAATATGCAGTGTATCATTGAAAATACATTATAATGTAATGTAATATGCAGTGTATCATTGAAAATATCTTATAATATAATGTACTATGCAGTGTATCATTGAAAATATCTTCTAATGTAACGCAATATGCAGAGTATCATTCAAAATGCCTTATAATATAACGTAATATGCAGAGTATCATTGAAAATACCTTATAATATAACGTGATATGCAGAATATCATTGAAAATACCATATAATGTAACGTAATATGCAGTCAATCATTGAAAATACGTGATAATATAACGTAATATGCAGTCTATCATTGAAAATGCCTTATAATATAACGTGATATGCAGTATATCATTGAAAATACCTTATTATATAACGTAATATGCAGAGTATCATTGAAAATACCTTATAATATAACGTAATATGCAGTGTATCATCGAAAATACCTTATAATATAACGTAATATGCAGTGTATCATTGAAAATACCCTATAATATAATGTAATATGCAGTGTATCATTGAAAATACCTTATAATATAACGTAATATGCAGTGTATCATTGAAAATACCCTATAATATAACGTAATATGCAGTGTATCATTGAAAATACCTTATAATATAACGTAATATGCAGTATATCATTGACAATACCTTATAATGAAACGTAATAAGCAGTGTATCATTGAAAATATCTTGTAGTGTAACGTAATATGCAGAGTATCATTGAAAATGCCTTATAATATAACGTATTATGCAGTGTATCATTGAAAATGCCTTATAATATATAGTAATATGCAGTCTATCATTAAAAATACGTGATAATATAACGTAATATGCAGTGAATCATTGAAAATAGCTTATAATATAACGTGATATGCAGTCTATCATTGAAAATATCTTATAATATATAGTAATATGCAGTGTATCATTGAAAATACATTATAATGTAATGTAATATGCAGTGTATCATTGAAAATATCTTATAATATAATGTAATATGCAGTGTATCATTGAAAATACCTTATAATATAACGTGATATGCAGAATATCATTGAAAATACCATATAATGTAACGTAATATGCAGTGAATCATTGAAAATAGCTTATAATATAACGTGATATGCAGTCTATCATTGAAAATATCTTATAATATATAGTAATATGCAGTGTATCATTGAAAATACATTATAATGTAATGTAATATGCAGTGTATCATTGAAAATATCTTATAATATAATGTAATATGCAGTGTATCATTGAAAATAGCTTATAATATAACGTGATATGCAGTCTATCATTGAAAATATCTTATAATATATAGTAATATGCAGTGTATCATTGAAAATACATTATAATGTAATGTAATATGCAGTGTATCATTGAAAATATCTTATAATATAATGTACTATGCAGTGTATCATTGAAAATATCTTCTAATGTAACGCAATATGCAGAGTATCATTGAAAATACCTTATAATATAACGTAATATGCAGTGTATCATTGAAAATACCTTATAATATAACGTAATATGCAGTGTATCATTGAAAATACCCTATAATATAATGTAATATGCAGTGTATCATTGAAAATACCTTATAATATAACGTAATATGCAGTGTATCATTGAAAATACACTATAATATAACGTAATATGCAGTGTATCATTGAAAATACCTTATAATATAACGTAATATGCAGTATATCATTGACAATACCTTATAATGAAACGTAATAAGCAGTGTATCATTGAAAATATCTTCTAATGTAACGCAATATGCAGAGTATCATTCAAAATACCTTATAATATAACGTAATATGCAGAGTATCATTGAAAATACCTTATAATATAACGTGATATGCAGAATATCATTGAAAATACCATATAATGTAACGTAATATGCAGTGAATCATTGAAAATAGCTTATAATATAACGTGATATGCAGTCTATCATTGAAAATATCTTATAATATATAGTAATATGCAGTGTATCATTGAAAATACATTATAATGTAATGTAATATGCAGTGTATCATTGAAAATATCTTATAATATAATGTACTATGCAGTGTATCATTGAAAATATCTTCTAATGTAACGCAATATGCAGAGTATCATTCAAAATACCTTATAATATAACGTAATATGCAGTGTATCATTGAAAATACCTTATAATATATAGTAATATGCAGTCTATCATTAAAAATACGTGATAATATAACGTAATATGCAGTGAATCATTGAAAATAGCTTATAATATAACGTGATATGCAGTCTATCATTGAAAATATCTTATAATATATAGTAATATGCAGTGTATCATTGAAAATACATTATAATGTAATGTAATATGCAGTGTATCATTGAAAATATCTTATAATATAATGTAATATGCAGTGTATCATTGAAAATACCTTATAATATAACGTGATATGCAGAATATCATTGAAAATACCATATAATGTAACGTAATATGCAGTGAATCATTGAAAATAGCTTATAATATAACGTGATATGCAGAATATCATTGAAAATACCATATAATGTAACGTAATATGCAGTGAATCATTGAAAATAGCTTATAATATAACGTGATATGCAGTCTATCATTGAAAATATCTTATAATATATAGTAATATGCAGTGTATCATTGAAAATACATTATAATGTAATGTAATATGCAGTGTATCATTGAAAATATCTTATAATATAATGTACTATGCAGTGTATCATTGAAAATAGCTTATAATATAACGTGATATGCAGTCTATCATTGAAAATATCTTATAATATATAGTAATATGCAGTGTATCATTGAAAATACATTATAATGTAATGTAATATGCAGTGTATCATTGAAAATATCTTATAATAGAATGTACTATGCAGTGTATCATTGAAAATATCTTCTAATGTAACGCAATATGCAGAGTATCATTGAAAATACCTTATAATATAACGTAATATGCAGTGTATCATCGAAAATACCTTATAATATAACGTAATATGCAGTGTATCATTGAAAATACCCTATAATATAATGTAATATGCAGTGTATCATTGAAAATACCTTATAATATAACGTAATATGCAGTGTATCATTGAAAATACCCTATAATATAACGTAATATGCAGTGTATCATTGAAAATACCTTATAATATAACGTAATATGCAGTATATCATTGACAATACCTTATAATGAAACGTAATAAGCAGTGTATCATTGAAAATATCTTCTAATGTAACGCAATATGCAGAGTATCATTCAAAATACCTTATAATATAACGTAATATGCAGAGTATCATTGAAAATACCTTATAATATAACGTGATATGCAGAATATCATTGAAAATACCATATAATGTAACGTAATATGCAGTGAATCATTGAAAATAGCTTATAATATAACGTGATATGCAGTCTATCATTGAAAATATCTTATAATATATAGTAATATGCAGTGTATCATTGAAAATACATTATAATGTAATGTAATATGCAGTGTATCATTGAAAATATCTTATAATATAATGTACTATGCAGTGTATCATTGAAAATATCTTCTAATGTAACGCAATATGCAGAGTATCATTCAAAATACCTTATAATATAACGTAATATGCAGTGTATCATTGAAAATGCCTTATAATATATAGTAATATGCAGTCTATCATTAAAAATACGTGATAATATAACGTAATATGCAGTGAATCATTGAAAATAGCTTATAATATAACGTGATATGCAGTCTATCATTGAAAATATCTTATAATATATAGTAATATGCAGTGTATCATTGAAAATACATTATAATGTAATGTAATATGCAGTGTATCATTGAAAATATCTTATAATATAATGTAATATGCAGTGTATCATTGAAAATACCTTATAATATAACGTGATATGCAGAATATCATTGAAAATACCATATAATGTAACGTAATATGCAGTGAATCATTGAAAATAGCTTATAATATAACGTGATATGCAGTCTATCATTGAAAATATCTTATAATATATAGTAATATGCAGTGTATCATTGAAAATACATTATAATGTAATGTAATATGCAGTGTATCATTGAAAATATCTTATAATATAATGTACTATGCAGTGTATCATTGAAAATATCTTCTAATGTAACGCAATATGCAGAGTATCATTGAAAATACCTTATAATATAACGTAATATGCAGTGTATCATTGAAAATACCTTATAATATAACGTAATATGCAGTGTATCATTGAAAATACCCTATAATATAATGTAATATGCAGTGTATCATTGAAAATACCTTATAATATAACGTAATATGCAGTATATCATTGACAATACCTTATAATGAAACGTAATAAGCAGTGTATCATTGAAAATATCTTCTAATGTAACGCAATATGCAGAGTATCATTCAAAATACCTTATAATATAACGTAATATGCAGAGTATCATTGAAAATACCTTATAATATAACGTGATATGCAGAATATCATTGAAAATACCATATAATGTAACGTAATATGCAGTGAATCATTGAAAATAGCTTATAATATAACGTGATATGCAGTCTATCATTGAAAATATCTTATAATATATAGTAATATGCAGTGTATCATTGAAAATACATTATAATGTAATGTAATATGCAGTGTATCATTGAAAATATCTTATAATATAATGTACTATGCAGTGTATCATTGAAAATATCTTCTAATGTAACGCAATATGCAGAGTATCATTCAAAATACCTTATAATATAACGTAATATGCAGTGTATCATTGAAAATGCCTTATAATATATAGTAATATGCAGTCTATCATTAAAAATACGTGATAATATAACGTAATATGCAGTGAATCATTGAAAATAGCTTATAATATAACGTGATATGCAGTCTATCATTGAAAATATCTTATAATATATAGTAATATGCAGTGTATCATTGAAAATACATTATAATGTAATGTAATATGCAGTGTATCATTGAAAATATCTTATAATAGAATGTACTATGCAGTGTATCATTGAAAATATCTTCTAATGTAACGCAATATGCAGAGTATCATTCAAAATACCTTATAATATAACGTAATATGCAGTGTATCATTGAAAATACCTTATAATATATAGTAATATGCAGTCTATCATTAAAAATACGTGATAATATAACGTAATATGCAGTGAATCATTGAAAATAGCTTATAATATAACGTGATATGCAGTCTATCATTGAAAATATCTTATAATATATAGTAATATGCAGTGTATCATTGAAAATACATTATAATGTAATGTAATATGCAGTGTATCATTGAAAATATCTTATAATATAATGTAATATGCAGTGTATCATTGAAAATACCTTATAATATAACGTGATATGCAGAATATCATTGAAAATACCATATAATGTAACGTAATATGCAGTGAATCATTGAAAATAGCTTATAATATAACGTGATATGCAGTCTATCATTGAAAATATCTTATAATATATAGTAATATGCAGTGTATCATTGAAAATACATTATAATGTAATGTAATATGCAGTGTATCATTGAAAATATCTTATAATATAATGTACTATGCAGTGTATCATTGAAAATATCTTCTAATGTAACGCAATATGCAGAGTATCATTGAAAATACCTTATAATATAACGTAATATGCAGTGTATCATTGAAAATACCTTATAATATAACGTAATATGCAGTGTATCATTGAAAATACCCTATAATATAATGTAATATGCAGTGTATCATTGAAAATACCTTATAATATAACGTAATATGCAGTATATCATTGACAATACCTTATAATGAAACGTAATAAGCAGTGTATCATTGAAAATATCTTCTAATGTAACGCAATATGCAGAGTATCATTCAAAATACCTTATAATATAACGTAATATGCAGAGTATCATTGAAAATACCTTATAATATAACGTGATATGCAGAATATCATTGAAAATACCATATAATGTAACGTAATATGCAGTGAATCATTGAAAAATAGCTTATAATATAACGTGATATGCAGTCTATCATTGAAAATATCTTATAATATATAGTAATATGCAGTGTATCATTGAAAATACATTATAATGTAATGTAATATGCAGTGTATCATTGAAAATATCTTATAATAGAATGTACTATGCAGTGTATCATTGAAAATATCTTCTAATGTAACGCAATATGCAGAGTATCATTCAAAATACCTTATAATATAACGTAATATGCAGTGTATCATTGAAAATGCCTTTATAATATATAGTAATATGCAGTCTATCATTAAAAATACGTGATAATATACGTAATATGCAGTGAATCATTGAAAATAGCTTATAATATAACGTGATATGCAGTCTATCATTGAAAATATCTTATAATATATAGTAATATGCAGTGTATCATTGAAAATACATTATAATGTAATGTAATATGCAGTGTATCATTGAAAATATCTTATAATATAATGTACTATGCAGTGTATCATTGAAAATATCTTCTAATGTAACGCAATATGCAGAGTATCATTCAAAATACCTTATAATATAACGTAATATGCAGAGTATCATTGAAAATACCTTATAATATAACGTGATATGCAGAATATCATTGAAAATACCATATAATGTAACGTAATATGCAGTCAATCATTGAAAATACGTGATAATATAACGTAATATGCAGTCTATCATTGAAAATGCCTTATAATATAACGTGATATGCAGTATATCATTGAAAATACCTTATTATATAACGTAATATGCAGAGTATCATTGAAAATACCTTATAATATAACGTAATATGCAGTGTATCATCGAAAATACCTTATAATATAACGTAATATGCAGTGTATCATTGAAAATACCCTATAATATAACGTAATATGCAGTGTATCATTGAAAATACCCTATAATATAATGTAATATGCAGTGTATCATTGAAAATACCTTATAATATAACGTAATATGCAGTGTATCATTGAAAATACCCTATAATATAACGTAATATGCAGTGTATCATTGAAAATACCTTATAATATAACGTAATATGCAGTATATCATTGACAATACCTTATAATGAAACGTAATAAGCAGTGTATCATTGAAAATATCTTGTAGTGTAACGTAATATGCAGAGTATCATTGAAAATGCCTTATAATATATAGTAATATGCAGTCTATCATTAAAAATACGTGATAATATAACGTAATATGCAGTGAATCATTGAAAATAGCTTATAATATAACGTGATATGCAGTCTATCATTGAAAATATCTTATAATATATAGTAATATGCAGTGTATCATTGAAAATACATTATAATGTAATGTAATATGCAGTGTATCATTGAAAATATCTTATAATATAATGTAATATGCAGTGTATCATTGAAAATATCTTCTAATGTAACGCAATATGCAGAGTATCATTCAAAATACCTTATAATATAACGTAATATGCAGAGTATCATTGAAAATACCTTATAATATAACGTGATATGCAGAATATCATTGAAAATATCTTATAATATAACGTAATATGCAGTGAA
>CAKAJI010000349.1:0-26769 GCA_916610255.1 Lasioglossum lativentre
CCTTATAATATAACGTAATATGCAGTGTATCATTGAAAATACCTTATAATATAACGTAATATGCAGTGTATCATTGAAAATACCTTATAATATATCGTAATATGCAGTGTATCATAGAAAATACCATGTAATATAACATAATATACAGTGTATCATTGAAAATACCTTATAATATAACGTAATATGCAGTGTATCATTGAAAATACCTTCTAATATATCGTAGTTTATCATTGAAAATACCTTATAATATAACGTAATATGCAGTGTATCATTGAAAATACCTTATAATATAACGTAATATGCAGTGTGTCATTGAAAATACCTTATATCAAATCGTAATATGCAGTGTATCATTGAAAATACCTTATGATATAGCGTAATATCCAGTGTATCATTGAAAATACCTTATAATATAACGTAATATGCAGTGTATCATTGAAAATACCTTATAATATAACGTAATATGCAGTGTATCATAGAAAATACCATGTAATATAACATAATCTACAGTGTATCATTGAAAATACCTTATAATATAACGTAATATGCAGTGTATCATTGAAAATACCTTATAATATAACGTAATATGCAGTGTGTCATTGAAAATACCTTATATCATATCGTAATATGCAGTGTATCATTGAAAATACCTTATAATATAACGTAATATGCAGTGTACCAATGAAAATACCATGTAATATAACGTAATATGCAGTGTATCATTGAAAATACCTTATTACATATCGTAATATGCAGTGTATCATTGAAAAAACCTTATAATATAACGTAATATGCAGTGTATCATAGAAAATACCATGTAATATAACATAATATACAGTGTATCATTGAAAATACCTTATAATATAACGTAATATGCAAGGTGTATCATTGAAAATACCTTCTAATATATCGTAGTTTATCATTGAATATACCTTATAATATAACGTAATATGCAGTGTATCATTGAAAATACCTTATAATATATCGTAATATGCAGTGTGTCATTGAAAATACCTTATATCATATCGTAATATGCAGTGTATCATTGAAAATACCTTATAATATAACGTAATATGTAGTGTTTCATTGAAAATACCTTCTAATATATCGTAGTTTATCATTGAAAATACCTTATAATATAACGTAATATGCAGTGTATCATTGAAAATACCTTATAATATAGCGTAATATGCAGTGTATCATTGAAAATACCTTATAACATATCCTAATATGCAGTGTATCATTGAAAATACCTTATAATATAGCGTAATGTGCAGTATATCATTGAAAATACCTTATAATATAGCGTAATATGCAGTATATCATAGAAAATACCTTATACTATAACGTAATATGCAGTGTATAATTGAAAATACCTTATAATATAATGTAATATACATTGTTTCATTGAAAATACCATGTAATATAACGTAATATACAGTGTATCATTGAAAATACCTTATAACATATCCTAATATGCAGTGTATCATAGAAAATACCTTATAATATAACGTAATATGCAGTGTATCATTGAAAATACCTTATAATATAGCGTAATATGCAGTATATCATTGAAAATACCTTATAATATAGCGTAATATGCAGTGTATCATTGAAAATACCTTATAATATAACGTAATATGTAGTGTATCATTGAAAATACCTTCTAATATATCGTAGTTTATCATTGAAAATACCTTATAATATAACGTAATATGCAGTGTATCATTGAAAATACCTTATAATATAGCGTAATATGCAGTGTATCATTGAAAATACCTTATAACATATCCTAATATGCAGTGTATCATTGAAAATACCTTATAATATAGCGTAATATGCAGTATATCATTGAAAATACCTTATAATATAGCGTAATATGCAGTATATCATAGAAAATACCTTATACTATAACGTAATATGCAGTGTATAATTGAAAATACCTTATAATATAATGTAATATACATTGTTTCATTGAAAATACCATGTAATATAACGTAATATACAGTGTATCATTGAAAATACCTTATAACATATCCTAATATGCAGTGTATCATAGAAAATACCTTATAATATAACGTAATATGCAGTGTATCATTGAAAATACCTTATAATATAACGTAATATGCAGTGTATCATTGAAAATACATTATAATATAACGTAATATGCAGTGTATCATTGAAAATACCTTATAATATAACGTAATATGTACTGTATCATTGAAAATACCTTCTAATATATCGTAGTTTATCATTGAAAATACCTTATAATATAACGTAATATGCAGTGTATCATTGAAAATACCTTATAATATAACGTAATATGCAGTGTATCATTGAAAATACCTTATAATGTAGCGTAATATGCAGTGTATCATTGAAAATACCTTATAATATAACGTAATATGCAGTGTATCATTGAAAATACCTTATAATATAGCGTAATATGCAGTATATCATTGAAAATACCTTATAATATAATGTAATATACATTGTTTCATTGAAAATACCATGTAATATAACGTAATATACAGTGTATCATTGAAAATACCTTATAACATATCCTAATATGCAGTGTATCATAGAAAATACCTTATAATATAACGTAATATGCAGTGTATCATTGAAAATACCTTATAATATAACGTAATATGCAGTGTATCATTGAAAATACATTATAATATAACGTAATATGCAGTGTATCATTGAAAATACCTTATAATATAACGTAATATGTACTGTATCATTGAAAATACCTTCTAATATATCGTAGTTTATCATTGAAAATACCTTATAATATAACGTAATATGCAGTGCATCATTGAAAATACCTTATAATATAACGTAATATGCAGTGTATCATTGAAAATACCTTATAATGTAGCGTAATATGCAGTGTATCATTGAAAATACCTTATAATATAACGTAATATGCAGTGTATCATTGAAAATACCTTATAATATAGCGTAATATGCAGTATATCATTGAAAATACCTTATAATATAATGTAATATACATTGTTTCATTGAAAATACCATGTAATATAACGTAATATACAGTGTATCATTGAAAATACCTTATAATATAACGTAATATGCAGTGTATCATTGAAAATACCTTATAATATAGCGTAATATGCAGTATATCATTGAAAATACCTTATAATATAGCGTAATATGCAGTGTATCATTGAAAATACCTTATAATATAACGTAATATGCAGTGTATCATTGAAAATACCTTCTAATATATCGTAGTTTATCATTGAAAATACCTTATAATATAACGTAATATGCAGTGTGTCATTGAAAATACCTTATATCATATCGTAATATGCAGTGTATCATTGAAAATACCTTATAATATAACGTAATATGCAGTGTATCATTGAAAATACCTTATAATATATCGTAATATGCAGTGTATCATAGAAAATACCATGTAATATAACATAATCTACAGTGTATCATTGAAAATACCTTATAATATAACGTAATATGCAGTGTATCATTGAAAATACCTTCTAATATATCGTAGTTTATCATTGAAAATACCTTATAATATAACGTAATATGCAGTGTATCATTGAAAATACCTTATAATATAACGTAATATGCAGTGTGTCATTGAAAATACCTTATATCAAATCGTAATATGCAGTGTATCATTGAAAATACCTTATGATATAGCGTAATATCCAGTGTATCATTGAAAATACCTTATAATATAACGTAATATGCAGTGTATCATTGAAAATACCTTATAATATAACGTAATATGCAGTGTATCATAGAAAATACCATGTAATATAACATAATCTACAGTGTATCATTGAAAATACCTTATAATATAACGTAATATGCAGTGTATCATTGAAAATACCTTATAATATAACGTAATATGCAGTGTGTCATTGAAAATACCTTACATCATATCGTAATATGCAGTGTATCATTGAAAATACCTTATAATATAACGTAATATGCAGTGTACCAATGAAAATACCATGTAATATAACGTAATATGCAGTGTATCATTGAAAATACCTTATTACATATCGTAATATGCAGTGTATCATTGAAAAAACCTTATAATATAACGTAATATGCAGTGTATCATAGAAAATACCATGTAATATAACATAATATACAGTGTATCATTGAAAATACCTTATAATATAACGTAATATGCAAGGTGTATCATTGAAAATACCTTCTAATATATCGTAGTTTATCATTGAAAATACCTTATAATATAACGTAATATGCAGTGTATCATTGAAAATACCTTATAATATATCGTAATATGCAGTGTGTCATTGAAAATACCTTATATCATATCGTAATATGCAGTGTATCATTGAAAATACCTTATAATATAACGTAATATGTAGTGTTTCATTGAAAATACCTTCTAATATATCGTAGTTTATCATTGAAAATACCTTATAATATAACGTAATATGCAGTGTATCATTGAAAATACCTTATAATATAGCGTAATATGCAGTGTATCATTGAAAATACCTTATAACATATCCTAATATGCAGTGTATCATTGAAAATACCTTATAATATAGCGTAATGTGCAGTATATCATTGAAAATACCTTATAATATAGCGTAATATGCAGTATATCATAGAAAATACCTTATACTATAACGTAATATGCAGTGTATAATTGAAAATACCTTATAATATAATGTAATATACATTGTTTCATTGAAAATACCATGTAATATAACGTAATATACAGTGTATCATTGAAAATACCTTATAACATATCCTAATATGCAGTGTATCATAGAAAATACCTTATAATATAACGTAATATGCAGTGTATCATTGAAAATACCTTATAATATAGCGTAATATGCAGTATATCATTGAAAATACCTTATAATATAGCGTAATATGCAGTGTATCATTGAAAATACCTTATAATATAACGTAATATGTAGTGTATCATTGAAAATACCTTCTAATATATCGTAGTTTATCATTGAAAATACCTTATAATATAACGTAATATGCAGTGTATCATTGAAAATACCTTATAATATAGCGTAATATGCAGTGTATCATTGAAAATACCTTATAACATATCCTAATATGCAGTGTATCATTGAAAATACCTTATAATATAGCGTAATATGCAGTATATCATTGAAAATACCTTATAATATAGCGTAATATGCAGTATATCATAGAAAATACCTTATACTATAACGTAATATGCAGTGTATAATTGAAAATACCTTATAATATAATGTAATATACATTGTTTCATTGAAAATACCATGTAATATAACGTAATATACAGTGTATCATTGAAAATACCTTATAACATATCCTAATATGCAGTGTATCATAGAAAATACCTTATAATATAACGTAATATGCAGTGTATCATTGAAAATACCTTATAATATAACGTAATATGCAGTGTATCATTGAAAATACATTATAATATAACGTAATATGCAGTGTATCATTGAAAATACCTTATAATATAACGTAATATGTACTGTATCATTGAAAATACCTTCTAATATATCGTAGTTTATCATTGAAAATACCTTATAATATAACGTAATATGCAGTGTATCATTGAAAATACCTTATAATATAACGTAATATGCACTGTATCATTGAAAATACCTTATAATGTAGCGTAATATGCAGTGTATCATTGAAAATACCTTATAATATAACGTAATATGCAGTGTATCATTGAAAATACCTTATAATATAGCGTAATATGCAGTATATCATTGAAAATACCTTATAATATAATGTACTATACATTGTTTCATTGAAAATACCATGTAATATAACGTAATATACAGTGTATCATTGAAAATACCTTATAACATATCCTAATATGCAGTGTATCATAGAAAATACCTTATAATATAACGTAATATGCAGTGTATCATTGAAAATACCTTATAACATAACGTAATATGCAGTGTATCATTGAAAATACATTATAATATAACGTAATATGCAGTGTATCATTGAAAATACCTTATAATATAACGTAATATGTACTGTATCATTGAAAATACCTTCTAATATATCGTAGTTTATCATTGAAAATACCTTATAATATAACGTAATATGCAGTGCATCATTGAAAATACCTTATAATATAACGTAATATGCAGTGTATCATTGAAAATACCTTATAATGTAGCGTAATATGCAGTGTATCATTGAAAATACCTTCTAATATAACGAAATATGCAGTGTATCATTGAAAATACCTTATAATATAGCGTAATATGCAGTATATCATTGAAAATACCTTATAATATAATGTACTATACATTGTTTCATTGAAAATACCATGTAATATAACGTAATATACAGTGTATCATTGAAAATACCTTATAATATAACGTAATATGCAATGTATAATTGAAAATACCTTATAATATAATGTAATATACATTGTTTCATTGAAAATACCATGTAATATAACGTAATATACAGTGTATCATTGAAAATACCTTATAACATATCCTAATATGCAGTGTATCATAGAAAATACCTTATAATATAACGTAATATGCAGTGTATCATTGAAAATACCTTATAATATAACGTAATATGCAGTGTATCATTGAAAATACATTATAATATAACGTAATATGCAGTGTATCATTGAAAATACCTTATAATATAACGTAATATGTACTGTATCATTGAAAATACCTTCTAATATATCGTAGTTTATCATTGAAAATACCTTATAATATAACGTAATATGCAGTGTATCATTGAAAATACCTTATAATATAACGTAATATGCAGTGTATCATTGAAAATACCTTATAATGTAGCGTAATATGCAGTGTATCATTGAAAATACCTTATAATATAACGTAATATGCAGTGTATCATTGAAAATACCTTATAATATAGCGTAATATGCAGTGTATCATTGAAAATACCTTATAATATAATGTAATATACATTGTTTCATTGAAAATACCATGTAATATAACGTAATATACAGTGTATCATTGAAAATACCTTATAACATATCCTAATATGCAGTGTATCATAGAAAATACCTTATAATATAACGTAATATGCAGTGTATCATTGAAAATACCTTATAATATAACGTAATATGCAGTGTATCATTGAAAATACATTATAATATAACGTAATATCCAGTGTATCATTGAAAATACCTTATAATATAACGTAATATGTACTGTATCATTGAAAATACCTTCTAATATATCGTAGTTTATCATTGAAAATACCTTATAATATAACGTAATATGCAGTGCATCATTGAAAATACCTTATAATATAACGTAATATGCAGTGTATCATTGAAAATACCTTATAATGTAGCGTAATATGCAGTGTATCATTGAAAATACCTTCTAATATAACGTAATATGCAGTGTATCATTGAAAATACCTTATAATATAGCGTAATATGCAGTATATCATTGAAAATACCTTATAATATAATGTAATATACATTGTTTCATTGAAAATACCATGTAATATAACGTAATATACAGTGTATCATTGAAAATACCTTATAATATAACGTAATATGCAATGTATCATTGAAAATACCTTATAATATAGCGTAATATGCAGTATATCATTGAAAATACCTTATAATATAGCGTAATATGCAGTGTATCATTGAAAATACCTTATAATATAACGTAATATGCAGTGTATCATTGAAAATACCTTCTAATATATCGTAGTTTATCATTGAAAATACCTTATAATATAACGTAATATGCAGTGTATCATTGAAAATACCTTATAATATAGCGTAATATGCAGTGTATCATTGAAAATACCTTATAACATATCCTAATATGCAGTGTATCATTGAAAATACCTTATAATATAGCGTAATATGCAGTATATCATTGAAAATACCTTATAATATAGCGTAATATGCAGTATATCATAGAAAATACCTTATACTATAACGTAATATGCAGTGTATAATTGAAAATACCTTATAATATAATGTAATATACATTGTTTCATTGAAAATACCATGTAATATAACGTAATATACAGTGTATCATTGAAAATACCTTATAACATATCCTAATATGCAGTGTATCATAGAAAATACCTTATAATATAACGTAATATGCAGTGTATCATTGAAAATACCTTATAATATAACGTAATATGCAGTGTATCATTGAAAATACATTATAATATAACGTAATATGCAGTGTATCATTGAAAATACCTTATAATATAACGTAATATGTAGTGCATCATTGAAAATACCTTCTAATATATCGTAGTTTATCATTGAAAATACCTTATAATATAACGTAATATGCAGTGCATCATTGAAAATACCTTATAATATAACGTAATATGCAGTGTATCATTGAAAATACCTTATAATGTAGCGTAATATGCAGTGTATCATTGAAAATACCTTCTAATATAACGTAATATGCAGTGTATCATTGAAAATACCTTATAATATAGCGTAATATGCAGTGTATAATTGAAAATACCTTATAATATAATGTAATATACATTGTTTCATTGAAAATACCATGTAATATAACGTAATATACAGTGTATCATTGAAAATACCTTATAATATAACGTAATATGCAGTGTATCATTGAAAATACCTTATAATATAGCGTAATATGCAGTATATCATTGAAAATACCTTATAATATAGCGTAATATGCAGTGTATCATTGAAAATACCTTATAATATAACGTAATATGCAGTGTATCATTGAAAATACCTTCTAATATATCGTAGTTTATCATTGAAAATACCTTATAATATAACGTAATATGCAGTGTGTCATTGAAAATACCTTATATCATATCGTAATATGCAGTGTATCATTGAAAATACCTTATAATATAACGTAATATGCAGTGTATCATTGAAAATACCTTATAATATATCGTAATATGCAGTGTATCATAGAAAATACCATGTAATATAACATAATCTACAGTGTATCATTGAAAATACCTTATAATATAACGTAATATGCAGTGTATCATTGAAAATACCTTCTAATATATCGTAGTTTATCATTGAAAATACCTTATAATATAACGTAATATGCAGTGTATCATTGAAAATACCTTATAATATAACGTAATATGCAGTGTGTCATTGAAAATACCTTATATCAAATCGTAATATGCAGTGTATCATTGAAAATACCTTATGATATAGCGTAATATCCAGTGTATCATTGAAAATACCTTATAATATAACGTAATATGCAGTGTATCATTGAAAAAAAAATTATAATATAACGTAATATGCAGTGTATCATTGAAAATACCTTATAATATAACGTAATATGCAGTGTATCATTGAAAATACCTTTTAACATATCCTAATATGCAGTGTATCACTGAAAATACCTTATAATATAACGTAATATGCAGTGTATCATTGAAATTACCTTATAATATAACGTAATATGTACTGTATCATTGAAAATACCTTCTAATATATCGTAGTTTATCATTGAAAATACCTTATAATATAACGTAATATGCAGTGTATCATATAAAATACCATGTAGTATAACGTAATATACAGTGTATCATTGAAAATACCTTATAATATAACGTAATGTGCAGTGTATCATTGAAAATACATTCTAATATATCGTAGTTTATCATTGAAAATACCTTATAATATAACGTAATATGCAGTGTATCATTGACAATACCTTATAACATATCCTAATATGCAGTGTATCATTGAAAATACCTTATAATATAACGTAATATGCAGTGTATCATTGAAAATACCTTTTAACATATCCTAATATGCAGTGTATCACTGAAAATACCTTATAATATAACGTAATATGCAGTGTATCATTGAAATTACCTTATAATATAACGTAATATGTACTGTATCATTGAAAATACCTTCTAATATAACGTAATATGCAGTGTATCATTGAAATTACCTTATAATATAACGTAATATGTACTGTATCATTGAAAATACCTTCTAATATATCGTAGTTTATCATTGAAAATACCTTATAATATAACGTAATATGCAGTGCATCATTGAAAATACCTTATAATATAACGTAATATGCAGTGTATCATTGAAAATACCTTATAATGTAGCGTAATATGCAGTGTATCATTGAAAATACCTTCTAATATAACGTAATATGCAGTGTATCATTGAAAATACCTTATAATATAGCGTAATATGCAGTATATCATTGAAAATACCTTATAATATAATGTACTATACATTGTTTCATTGAAAATACCATGTAATATAACGTAATATACAGTGTATCATTGAAAATACCTTATAATATAACGTAATATGCAATGTATCATTGAAAATACCTTATAATATAGCGTAATATGCAGTATATCATTGAAAATACCTTATAATATAGCGTAATATGCAGTGTATCATTGAAAATACCTTATAATATAACGTAATATGCAGTGTATCATTGAAAATACCTTCTAATATATCGTAGTTTATCATTGAAAATACCTTATAATATAACGTAATATGCAGTGTGTCATTGAAAATACCTTATATCATATCGTAATATGCAGTGTATCATTGAAAATACCTTATAATATAACGTAATATGCAGTGTATCATTGAAAATACCTTATAATATATCGTAATATGCAGTGTATCATAGAAAATACCATGTAATATAACATAATCTACAGTGTATCATTGAAAATACCTTATAATATAACGTAATATGCAGTGTATCATTGAAAATACCTTCTAATATATCGTAGTTTATCATTGAAAATACCTTATAATATAACGTAATATGCAGTGTATCATTGAAAATACCTTATAATATAACGTAATATGCAGTGTGTCATTGAAAATACCTTATATCAAATCGTAATATGCAGTGTATCATTGAAAATACCTTATGATATAGCGTAATATCCAGTGTATCATTGAAAATACCTTATAATATAACGTAATATGCAGTGTATCATTGAAAAAAAAATTATAATATAACGTAATATGCAGTGTATCATTGAAAATACATTATAATATAACGTAATATGCAGTGTATCATTGAAAATACCTTGTAATATAACGTAATATGCAGTGTATCATTGAAAATACCTTATAATATAACGTAATATGCAGTGTACCAATGAAAATACCATGTAATATAACGTAATATGCAGTGTATCATTGAAAATACCTTATTACATATCGTAATATGCAGTGTATCATTGAAAATACCTTATAATATAACGTAATATGCAGTGTATCATAGAAAATACCATGTAATATAACGTAATATACAGTGTATCATTGAAAATACCTTATAATATAACGTAATATGCAGTGTATCATTGAAAATACCTTATAATATAACGTAATATGCAGTGTATCATTGAAAATACCTTCTAATATATCGTAGTTTATCATTGAAAATACCTTATAATATAACGTAATATGCAGTGTATCATTGAAAATACCTTATAATATAACGTAATATGCAGTGTGTCATTGAAAATACCTTATATCAAATCGTAATATGCAGTGTATCATTGAAAATACCTTATAATATAGCGTAATATCCAGTGTATCATTGAAAATACCTTATAATATAACGTAATATGCAGTGTATCATTGAAAAAAAAATTATAATATAACGTAATATGCAGTGTATCATTGAAAATACATTATAATATAACGTAATATGCAGTGTATCATTGAAAATACCTTATAACATATCCTAATATGCAGTGTATCATAGAAAATACCTTATAATATAACGTAATATGCAGTGTATCATTGAAAATACCTTATAATATAACGTAATATGCAGTGTATCATATAAAATACCATGTAGTATAACGTAATATACAGTGTATCATTGAAAATACCTTATAATATAACGTAATGTGCAGTGTATCATTGAAAATACATTCTAATATATCGTAGTTTATCATTGAAAATACCTTATAATATAACGTAATATGCAGTGTATCATTGACAATACCTTATAACATATCCTAATATGCAGTGTATCATTGAAAATACCTTATAATATAACGTAATATGCAGTGTATCATTGAAAATACCTTTTAACATATCCTAATATGCAGTGTATCACTGAAAATACCTTATAATATAACGTAATATGCAGTGTATCATTGAAATTACCTTATAATATAACGTAATATGCAGTGTATCATTGAAAATACATTATAATGTAACGTAATATGCAGTGTATCATTGAAAAAACCCTATAATATATCGTAGTTTATTATTGAAAATACCTTATACTGTATCGTAATATGCAGTCTATCAACGATAATACCATATAATATAACGTAATATGCAGTGTATCAATGAAAATACCTTGTAATATAACGTAATATGCAGTGTATCATTGAAAATACCTTATAATATAACGTAATATGCAGTGTACCAATGAAAATACCATGTAATATAACGTAATATGCAGTGTATCAGTGAAAATACCTTGTAATATAACGTAATATGCAGTGTATCATTGAAAATACCTTATAATATAACGTAATATGCAGTGTATCATTGAAAATACCTTATAATATAACGTAATATGCAGTGTATCATAGAAAATACCATGTAATATAACGTAATATACAGTGTATCATTGAAAATACCTTATAATATAACGTAATATGCAGTGTATCATTGAAAATACCTTCTAATATATCGTAGTTTATCATTGAAAATACCTTATAATATAACGTAATATGCAGTGTATCATTGAAAATACCTTATAATATAACGTAATATGCCGTGTGTCATTGGAAATACCTTGTAATATAACGTAATATGCAGTGTATCATTGAAAATACCTTATAATATAACGTAATATGCAGTGTACCAATGAAAATTCCATGTAATATAACGTAATATGCAGTGTATCATTGAAAATACCTTATTACATATCGTAATATGCAGTGTATCATTGAAAATACCTTATAATATAACGTAATATGCAAGGTGTATCATTGAATATACCTTCTAATATATCGTAGTTTATCATTGAACGTACCTTATAATATAACGTAATATGCAGTGTATCATTGAAAATACCTTATAATATAACGTAATAAGCAGTGTGTCATTGAAAATACCTTATATCATATCGTAATATGCAGTGTATCATTGAAAATACCTTATAATATAGCGTAATATCCAGTCTATCATTGAAAATACCTTATAATATAACGTAATATGCAGTGTATCATTGAAAATACCTTATAATATAATGTAATATGCAGTGTGTCATTGAAAATACCTTATATCATATCGTAATATGCAGTGTGTCATTGGAAATACCTTGTAATATAACGTAATATGCAGTGTATCATTGAAAATACCTTATAATATAACGTAATATGCAGTGTACCAATGAAAATACCATGTAACATAACGTAATATGCAGTGTATCATTGAAAATACCTTATTACATATCGCAATATGCAGTGTATCATTGAAAATACCTTATAATATAACGTAATATGCAGTGTATCATAGAAAATACCATGTAATATAACACAATATACAGTGTATCATTGAAAATACCTTATAATATAACGTAATATGCAAGGTGTATCATTGAAAATACCTTCTAATATATCGTAGTTTATCATTGAAAGTACCTTATAATATAACGTAATATGCAGTGTATCATTGAAAATACCTTATAATATAACGTAATATGCAGTGTGTCATTGAAAATACCTTATATCATATCGTAATATGCAGTGTATCATTGAAAATACCTTATAATATAGCGTAATATCCAGTGTATCATTGAAAATACCTTATAATATAACGTAATATGCAGTGTATCATTGAAAATACCTTATAATATAACGTAATATGCAGTGTGTCATTGAAAATACCTTATATCATATCGTAATATGCAGTGTATCATTGAAAATACCTTATAATATAACGTAATATGCAGTGTATCATTGAAAATACCTTATAATATAACGTAATATGCAGTGTATCATAGAAAATACCATGTAATATAACATAATATACAGTGTATCATTGAAAATACCTTATAATATAACGTAATATGCAGTGTATCATTGAAAATACCTTCTAATATAACGTAATATGCAGTGTATCATAGAAAATACCATGTAATATAACGTAATATACAGTGTATCATTGAAAATACCTTATAATATAACGTAATATGCAGTGTATCATTGAAAATACCTTCTAATATATCGTAGTTTATCATTGAAAATACCTTATAATATAACGTAATATGCAGTGTATCATTGAAAATACCTTATAATATAACGTAATATGCAGTGTGTCATTGGAAATACCTTATATCATATCGTAATATGCAGTGTATCATTGAAAATACCTTATAATATAACGTAATATGCAGTGTATCATTGAAAATACCTTATAATATAACGTAATATGCAGTGTATCATTGAAAATACCTTATAATATAACGTAATATGCAGTGTGTCATTGAAAATACATTATATCATATCGTAATATGCAGTGTATCATTGAAAATACCTTCTAATATATCGTAGTTTATCATTGAAAATACCTTATAATATAACGTAATATGCAGTGTATCATTGAAAATACCTTATAATATAACGTAATATGCAGTGTGTCATTGAAAATACCTTATATCATATCGTAATATGCAGTGTATCATTGAAAATACCTTATAATATAACGTAATATGCAGTGTATCATTGAAAATACCTTATAATATAACGTAATATGCAGTGTATCATAGAAAATACCATGTAATATAACATAATATACAGTGTATCATTGAAAATACCTTATAATATAACGTAATATGCAGTGTATCATTGAAAATACCTTCTAATATAACGTAATATGCAGTGTATCATAGAAAATACCATGTAATATAACGTAATATACAGTGTATCATTGAAAATACCTTATAATATAACGTAATATGCAGTGTATCATTGAAAATACCTTCTAATATATCGTAGTTTATCATTGAAAATACCTTATAATATAACGTAATATGCAGTGTATCATTGAAAATACCTTATAATATAACGTAATATGCAGTGTGTCATTGGAAATACCTTATATCATATCGTAATATGCAGTGTATCATTGAAAATACCTTATAATATAACGTAATATGCAGTGTATCATTGAAAATACCTTATAATATAACGTAATATGCAGTGTATCATTGAAAATACCTTATAATATAACGTAATATGCAGTGTGTCATTGAAAATACATTATATCATATCGTAATATGCAGTGTATCATTGAAAATACCTTATAATATAACGTAATATGCAGTGTATCATTGAAAATACCTTATAATATAACGTAATATGCAGTGTATCATTGAAATTACCTTATAATATAACGTAATATGCAGTGTGTCATTGAAAATACATTATATCATATCGTAATATGCAGTGTATCATTGAAAATACCTTATAATATAACGTAATATGCAGTGTATCATTGAAAATACCTTATAATATAACGTAATATGCAGTGTATCATTGAAAATACCTTCTAATATAACGTAATATGCAGTGTATCATAGAAAATACCATGTAATATAACGTAATATACAGTGTATCATTGAAAATACCTTATAATATAACGTAATATGCAGTGTATCATTGAAAATACCTTCTAATATATCGTAGTTTATCATTGAAAATACCTTATAATATAACGTAATATGCAGTGTATCATTGAAAATACCTTATAATATAACGTAATATGCAGTGTGTCATTGGAAATACCTTATATCATATCGTAATATGCAGTGTATCATTGAAAATACCTTATAATATAACGTAATATGCAGTGTATCATTGAAAATACCTTATAATATAACGTAATATGCAGTGTATCATTGAAAATACCTTATAATATAACGTAATATGCAGTGTGTCATTGAAAATACATTATATCATATCGTAATATGCAGTGTATCATTGAAAATACCTTATAATATAACGTAATATGCAGTGTATCATTGAAAATACCTTATAATATAACGTAATATGCAGTGTATCATAGAAAATACCATGTAATATAACATAATATACAGTGTATCATTGAAAATACCTTATAATATAACGTAATATGCAGTGTGTCATTGAAAATACCTTCTAATATATCGTAGTTTATCATTGAAAATACCTTATAATATAACGTAATATGCAGTGTATCATTGAAAATACCTTATAATATAACGTAATATGCAGTGTGTCATTGAAAATACCTTATATCATATCGTAATATGCAGTGTATCATTGAAAATACCTTATAATATAACGTAATATGCAGTGTATCATTGAAAATACCTTATAATATAACGTAATATGCAGTGTATCATAGAAAATACCATGTAATATAACATAATATACAGTGTATCATTGAAAATACCTTATAATATAACGTAATATGCAGTGTATCATTGAAAATACCTTCTAATATAACGTAATATGCAGTGTATCATAGAAAATACCATGTAATGTATCGTAATATACAGTGTATCATTGAAAATACCTTATAATATAACGTAATATGCAGTGTATCATTGAAAATACCTTCTAATATATCGTAGTTTATCATTGAAAATACCTTATAATATAACGTAATATGCAGTGTATCATTGAAAATACCTTATAATATAACGTAATATGCAGTGTGTCATTGGAAATACCTTATATCATATCGTAATATGCAGTGTATCATTGAAAATACCTTATAATATAACGTAATATGCAGTGTATCATTGAAAATACCTTATAATATAACGTAATATGCAGTGTATCATTGAAAATACATTATATCATATCGTAATATGCAGTGTATCATTGAAAATACCTTATAATATAACGTAATATGCAGTGTATCATTGAAAATACCTTATAATATAACGTAATATGCAGTGTATCATTGAAAATACCTTATAATATAAAGGTAATATGCAGTGTATCATAGAAAATACTATGTAATATAACATAATATACAGTGTATCATTGAAAATACCTTATAATATAACGTAATATGCAGTGTGTCATTGAAAATACCTTCTAATATATCGTAGTTTATCATTGAAAATACCTTATAATATAACGTAATATGCAGTGTATCATTGAAAATACCTTATAATATAATGTAATATGCAGTGTGTCATTGAAAATACCTTATATCATATCGTAATATGCAGTGTATCATTGAAAATACCTTATAATATAACGTAATATGCAGTGTATCATTGAAAATACCTTATAATATAAAGGTAATATGCAGTGTATCATAGAAAATACTATGTAATATAACATAATATACAGTGTATCATTGAAAATACCTTATAATATAACGTAATATGCAGTGTATCATTGAAAATACCTTCTAATATAACGTAATATGCAGTGTATCATAGAAAATACCATGTAATATAACGTAATATACAGTGTATCATTGAAAATACCTTATAATATAACGTAATATGCAGTGTATCATTGAAAATACCTTATAATATAACGTAATATGCAGTGTATCATTGAAAATACCTTATAATATAACGTAATATGCAGTGTATCATAGAAAATACCATGTAATATAACATATTATACAGTGTATCATTGAAAATACCTTATAATATAACGTAATATGCAGTGTGTCATTGAAAATACATTATATCATATCGTAATATGCAGTGTATCATTGAAAATACCTTATAATATAACGTAATATGCAGTGTATCATTGAAAATACCTTATAATATAACGTTATATGCAGTGTATCATTGAAAATACCTTATAATATAACGTAATATGCAGTGTGTCATTGAAAATACCTTATATCATATCGTAATATGCAGTGTATCATTGAAAATACCTTATAATATAACGTAATATGCAGTGTATCATTGAAAATACCTTATAATATAACGTAATATGCAGTGTATCATAGAAAATACCATGTAATATAACATAATATACAGTGTATCATTGAAAATACCTTATAATATAACGTAATATGCAGTGTATCATTGAAAATACCTTCTAATATAACGTAATATGCAGTGTATCATAGAAAATACCATGTAATGTAACGTAATATACAGTGTATCATTGAAAATACCTTATAATATAACGTAATATGCAGTGTATCATTGAAAATACCTTCTAATATATCGTAGTTTATCATTGAAAATACCTTATAATATAACGTAATATGCAGTGTATCATTGAAAATACCTTATAATATAACGTAATATGCAGTGTGTCATTGGAAATACCTTATATCATATCGTAATATGCAGTGTATCATTGAAAATACCTTATAATATAACGTAATATGCAGTGTATCATTGAAAATACCTTATAATATAACGTAATATGCAGTGTATCATTGAAAATACATTATATCATATCGTAATATGCAGTGTATCATTGAAAATACCTTATAATATAACGTAATATGCAGTGTATCATTGAAAATACCTTATAATATAACGTAATATGCAGTGTATCATAGAAAATACCATGTAATATAACATAATATACAGTGTATCATTGAAAATACCTTATAATATAACGTAATATGCAGTGTGTCATTGAAAATACCTTCTAATATATCGTAGTTTATCATTGAAAATACCTTATAATATAACGTAATATGCAGTGTATCATTGAAAATACCTTATAATATAACGTAATATTCAGTGTGTCATTGGAAATACCTTATATCATATCGTAATATGCAGTGTATCATTGAAAATACCTTATAATATAACGTAATATGCAGTGTATCATAGAAAATACCATGTAATATAACGTAATATACAGTGTATCATTGAAAATACCTTATAATATAACGTAATATGCAGTGTATCATTGAAAATACCTTCTAATATAACGTAATATGCAGTGTATCATAGAAAATACCATGTAATATAACGTAATATACAGTGTATCATTGAAAATACCTTATAATATAACGTAATATGCAGTGTATCATTGAAAATACCTTCTAATATATCGTAGTTTATCATTGAAAATACCTTATAATATAACGTAATATGCAGTGTATCATTGAAAATACCTTATAATATAACGTAATATGCAGTGTGTCATTGGAAATACCTTATATCATATCGTAATATGCAGTGTATCATTGAAAATACCTTATAATATAACGTAATATGCAGTGTATCATTGAAAATACCTTATAATATAACGTAATATGCAGTGTGTCATTGAAAATACCTTCTAATATATCGTAGTTTATCATTGAAAATACCTTATAATATAACGTAATATGCAGTGTATCATTGAAAATACCTTATAATATAATGTAATATGCAGTGTGTCATTGAAAATACCTTATATCATATCGTAATATGCAGTGTATCATTGAAAATACCTTATAATATAACGTAATATGCAGTGTATCATTGAAAATACCTTATAATATAAAGGTAATATGCAGTGTATCATAGAAAATACTATGTAATATAACATAATATACAGTGTATCATTGAAAATACCTTATAATATAACGTAATATGCAGTGTATCATTGAAAATACCTTCTAATATAACGTAATATGCAGTGTATCATAGAAAATACCATGTAATATAACGTAATATACAGTGTATCATTGAAAATACCTTATAATATAACGTAATATGCAGTGTATCATTGAAAATACCTTCTAATATATCGTAGTTTATCATTGAAAATACCTTATAATATAACGTAATATGCAGTGTATCATTGAAAATACCTTATAATATAACGTAATATGCAGTGTGTCATTGGAAATACCTTATATCATATCGTAATATGCAGTGTATCATTGAAAATACCTTATAATATAACGTAATATGCAGTGTATCATTGAAAATACCTTATAATATAACGTAATATGCAGTGTATCATTGAAAATACCTTATAATATAACGTAATATGCAGTGTGTCATTGAAAATACATTATATCATATCGTAATATGCAGTGTATCATTGAAAATACCTTATAATATAACGTAATATGCAGTGTATCATTGAAAATACCTTATAATATAACGTAATATGCAGTGTATCATTGAAAATACCTTATAATATAACGTAATATGCAGTGTATCATAGAAAATACCATGTAATATAACATAATATACAGTGTATCATTGAAAATACCTTATAATATAACGTAATATGCAGTGTATCATTGAAAATACCTTCTAATATAACGTAATATGCAGTGTATCATAGAAAATACCATGTAATATAACGTAATATACAGTGTATCATTGAAAATACCTTATAATATAACGTAATATGCAGTGTATCATTGAAAATACCTTCTAATATATCGTAGTTTATCATTGAAAATACCTTATAATATAACGTAATATGCAGTGTATCATTGAAAATACCTTATAATATAACGTAATATTCAGTGTGTCATTGGAAATACCTTATATCATATCGTAATATGCAGTGTATCATTGAAAATACCTTATAATATAACGTAATATGCAGTGTATCATAGAAAATACCATGTAATATAACGTAATATACAGTGTATCATTGAAAATACCTTATAATATAACGTAATATGCAGTGTATCATTGAAAATACCTTCTAATATATCGTAGTTTATCATTGAAAATACCTTATAATATAACGTAATATGCAGTGTATCATTGAAAATACCTTATAATATAACGTAATATGCAGTGTGTCATTGGAAATACCTTATATCATATCGTAATATGCAGTGTATCATTGAAAATACATTATAATATGACGTAATATGCAGTGTATCATTGAAAATACCTTATAATATAACGTAATATGCAGTGTATCATTGAAAATACCTTATAATATAACGTAATATGCAGTGTGTCATTGAAAATACCTTATATCATATCGTAATATGCAGTGTATCATTGAAAATACCTTATAATATAACGTAATATGCAGTGTATCATTGAAAATACCTTATAATATAACGTAATATGCAGTGTATCATAGAAAATACCATATAATATAACGTAATATGCAGTGTATCAATGAAAATACCTTGTAATATAACGTAATATGCAGTGTATCATTGAAAATACCTTATAATATAACGTAATATGCAGTGTACCAATGAAAATACCATGTAATATAACGTAATATGCAGTGTATCATTGAAAATACCTTATTACATATCGTAATATGCAGTGTATCATTGAAAATACCTTATAATATAACGTAGTTTATCATTGAAAATACCTTATAATATAACGTAATATGCAGTGTATCATTGAAAATACCTTATAATATAATGTAATATGCAGTGTGTCATTGAAAATACCTTATATCATATCGTAATATGCAGTGTATCATTGAAAAAACATTATAATATAACGTAATATGCAGTGTAACAATGAAAATACCTTATAACATATCTTAATATGCAGTGTATCATTGATAATACCTTATAATATAACGTAATATGCAGTGTATCATTGAAAATACCTTCTAATATATCGTAGTTTATCATTGAAAATACCTTATAATATAACGTAATATGCAGTGTATCATTGAAAATACCTTATAATATAACGTAATATGCAGTGTGTCATTGAAAATACCTCATATCATATCGTAATATGCAGTGTATCATTGAAAATACCTTACAATATAACGTAATATGCAGTGTATCATTGAAAATACCTTATAACATATCCTAATGTGCAGTGTATCATTGAAAATACCTTCTAATATATCGTAGTTTATCATTGAAAATACCTTATAATATAACGTAATATGCAGTGTATCATTGAAAATACCTTATAATATAACGTAATATGCAGTGTGTCATTGAAAATACCTCATATCATATCGTAATATGCAGTGTATCATTGAAAATACCTTACAATATAACGTAATATGCAGTGTATCATTGAAAATACCTTATAACATATCCTAATGTGCAGTGTATCATTGAAAATACCTTATAATATAACGTAATATGCAGTGTATCATTGAAAATACCTTATAATATAACGTAATATGCAGTGTATCATTGAAAATACCTTATAATATAACGTAATATGCAGTGTATCATTGAAAATACCTTATAATATAACGTAATATGCAGTGTGTCATTGGAAATACCTTATATCATATCGTAATATGCAGTGTATCATTGAAAATACCTTATAATATAACGTAATATGCAGTGTATCATTGAAAATACCTTATAATATAACGTAATATGCAGTGTATCATTGAAAATACCTTATAATATAACGTAATATGCAGTGTGTCATTGAAAATACATTATATCATATCGTAATATGCTGTGTATCATTGAAAATACCTTATAATATAACGTAATATGCAGTGTATCATTGAAAATACCTTATAATATAACGTAATATGCAGTGTATCATAGAAAATACCATGTAATATAACATAATATACAGTGTATCATTGAAAATACCTTATAATATAACGTAATATGCAGTGTGTCATTGAAAATACCTTCTAATATATCGTAGTTTATCATTGAAAATACCTTATAATATAACGTAATATGCAGTGTATCATTGAAAATACCTTATAATATAATGTAATATGCAGTGTGTCATTGAAAATACCTTATATCATATCGTAATATGCAGTGTATCATTGAAAAAACATTATAATATAACGTAATATGCAGTGTAACATTGAAAATACCTTATAACATATCTTAATATGCAGTGTATCATTGATAATACCTTATAATATAACGTAATATGCAGTGTATCATTGAAAATACCTTCTAATATATCGTAGTTTATCATTGAAAATACCTTATAATATAACGTAATATGCAGTGTATCATTGAAAATACCTTATAATATAACGTAATATGCAGTGTGTCATTGAAAATACCTCATATCATATCGTAATATGCAGTGTATCATTGAAAATACCTTACAATATAACGTAATATGCAGTGTATCATTGAAAATACCTTATAACATATCCTAATGTGCAGTGTATCATTGAAAATACCTTATAATATAACGTAATATGCAGTGTATCATTGAAAATACCTTATAATATAACGTAATATGCAGTGTATCATTGAAAAAAACATTATAATATAACGTAATATGCAGTGTATCATTGAAAATACCATGTAATATAACGTAATATGCAGTGTCTCATTGAAAATACCTTATAATATAACATAATATACAGTGTATCATTGAAAATACCTTATAATATAACGTAATATGCAGTGTATCATAGAAAATACCTTATAATATAACGTAATATGCAGTGTGTCATTGAAAATACCTCATATCATATCGTAATATGCAGTGTATCATTGAAAATACCTTACAATATAACGTAATATGCAGTGTATCATTGAAAATACCTTATAACATATCCTAATGTGCAGTGTATCATTGAAAATACCATGTAATATAACGTAATATGCAGTGTCTCATTGAAAATACCTTATAATATAACATAATATACAGTGTATCATTGAAAATACCTTATAATATAACGTAATATGCAGTGTATCATAGAAAATACCTTATAATATAACGTAATATGCAGTGTATCATTGAAAATACCTTATAATATAACGTAATATGCAGTGTATCATAGAAAATACCATGTAATATAACGTAATATACAGTGTATCATTGAAAATACCTTATAATAAAAACGTAATATGCAGTGTATCATTGAAAATACCTTCTAATATATCGTAGTTTATCATTGAAAATACCTTATAATATAACGTAATATGCAGTGTATCATTGAAAATACCTTATAATATAACATAATATACAGTGTATCATTGAAAATACCTTATAATATAACGTAATATGCAGTGTGTCATTGAAAATACCTTCTAATATATCGTAGTTTATCATTGAAAATACCTTATAATATAACGTAATATGCAGTGTATCATTGCAAATACCTTATAATATAATGTAATATGCAGTGTGTCATTGAAAATACCTTATATCATATCGTAATATGCAGTGTATCATTGAAAAAACATTATAATATAACGTAATATGCAGTGTAACATTGAAAATACCTTATAACATATCTTAATATGCAGTGTATCATTGATAATACCTTATAATATACCGTAATATGCAGTGTATCATTGAAAATACCTTCTAATATATCGTAGTTTATCATTGAAAATACCTTATAATATATCGTAGTTTATCATTGAAAATACCTTATAATATAACGTAATATGCAGTGTATCATTGAAAATACCTTATAATATAACGTAATATCCAGTGTGTCATTGGAAATACCTTATAACATATCCTAATATGCAGTGTATCATTGAAAATACCTTATAACATATCCTAATATGCAGTGTATCATAGAAAATACCTTATAATATAACGTAATATGCAGTGTATCATTGAAAATACCTTATAATATAACGTAATATGCAGTGTATCATATAAAATACCATGTAATATAACGTAATATACAGTGTATCATTGAAAATACCTTATAATATAACGTAATATGCAGTGTATCATTGAAAAAACATTATAATATAACGTAATATGCAGTGTATCATTGAAAATACATTATAATATAACGTAATATGCTGTGTATCATTAAAAATACCTTCTAATATATCGTAGTTTATCATTGAAAATACCTTATAATATAACGTAACATGCAGTGTATCATTGAAAATACCTTACAATATAACGCAATATGCAGTGTATCATTGAAAATACATTATAATATACGTAATATGCAGTGTATCATTGAAAATACCTTATAATATAACGTAATATGCAGTGTCTCATTGAAAATACCTTATATCATATCGTAATATGCAGTGTATCATTGAAAATGTCTTATAATATAACGTAATATGCAGTGTATCATTGAAAATACCTTATAATATAACGTAATATGCAGTGTATCATTGAAAATACCTTATAATATAACGTAATATGCAGTGTATCATTGAAAATACCTTAAAATATAACGTAATATGCAGTGTATCATTGAAAATACCTTATAATATAACGTAATATGCAGTGTACCAATGAAAATACCATGTAATATAACGTAATATGCAGTGTATCATTGAAAATACCTTATTACATATCGTAATATGCAGTGTATCATTGAAAATACCTTATAATATAACGTAATATGCAGTGTAACATTGTAAATACCTTATAACATATCCTAATATGCAGTGTATCATTGATAATACCTTATAATATAACGTAATATGCAGTGTATCATTGAAAATACTTTATAACATATCCTAATATGCAGTGTATCATTGAAAATAACTTATAATATATCGTAGTTTATCATTGAAAATACCTTATAATATAACGTAATATGCAGTGTATCACTGAAAATACCTTATAATATAACGTAATATGCAGTGTGTCATTGAAAATACCTTATATCATATCGTAATATGCAGTGTATCATTGAAAATACCTTATAATATAGCGTAATATCCAGTGTATCATTGAAAATACCTTATAATATAACGTAATATGCAGTGTATCATTGAAAAAACATTATAATATAACGTAATATGCAGTGTATCATTGAAAATACATTATAATATAACGTAATATGCAGTGTATCATTGAAAATACCTTGTAATATAACGTAATATGCAGTGTATCATTGAAAAATACCTTATAATATAACGTAAATATGCAGTGTACCAATGAAAATACTATGTAATATAACGTAATATGCAGTGTATCATTGAAAATACCTTATTACATAGCGTAATATGCAGTGTATCATTGAAAATACCTTATAATATAACGTAATATGCAGTGTAACATTGAAAATACCTTATAACATATCCTAATATGCAGTGTATCATTGATAATACCTTATAATATAACGTAATATGCAGTGTATCATTGAAAATACTTTATAACATATCCTAATATGCAGTGTATCATTGAAAATACCTTATAATATAACGTAATATGCAGTGTATCATTGAAAATACCTTATAATATAGCGTAACATGCAGTGTATCATTGAAAATACCTTACAATATAACGTAATATGCAGTTTATCATTGAAAATACCTTATAATATAACGTAATATGCAGTGTATCATTGAAAATACCTTCTTATATAACGTAATATGCAGTGTACCAATGAAAATACCATGTAATATAACGTAATATGCAGTGTATCATTGAAAATACCTTATTACATATCGTAATATGCAGTGTATCATTGAAAATACCTTATAATTAAACGTAATATGCAGTGTATCATTGAAAATACCTTATAATATAACGTAATATGCAGTGTACCAATGAAAATACCATGTAATATAACGTAATATGCAGTGTATCATTGAAAATACCTTATTACATATCGTAATATGCAGTGTATCATTGAAAATACCTTATAATATAACGTAATATGCAGTGTAACATTGAAAATACCTTATAATATAACGTAATATGCAGTGTATCATTGAAAATACCTTATAATATAACGTAATATGCAGTGTACCAATGAAAATACCATGTAATATAACGTAATAATGCAGTGTATCATTGAAAATAACCTTATTACATATCGTAATATGCAGTGTATCATTGAAAATACCTTATAATATAACGTAATATGCAGTGTAACATT